>PVJI01002001.1:0-157716 GCA_004026765.1 Micronycteris hirsuta | reverse complement strand
ATATGAGGTATGGAGGAATATCAACAGGGGAGTGGTAGGGGGAGAGGGTGGGAATGGGGCACAGAACAAGTAGCATAAATGGGAGGTAGACAACAGACAAGGGGAGGTTAGAACAGTATAGGAAGTACAGGAGCAGAAGGACTTATGTGTATGACCTATGGACAAAACTAAAGGGAGGGGAAAGGGGGGTAAGGGGGAGAGGGGAGTGAAGGGGGGAAATGGGGCAACTGTAACAGCATAATCAATAAAATATAGTTAAAAATCATTGCAAAGTGAAAAAGAACAACTTCATGGCTGACAGCAAGACCAGGTGCAATGATCAATTACCCCTTACCCTAGCACCAACCCATCCATAGAGACTGTAATCCTAATTATTTGGGCGGGGGAGGGGGGATTAATCATTAGTCACCATGATTATTTTTTCCCCTAAATAATCCATCCCTGGAAGCCTTCAAGAACCAGGTCTTTAAGCATTTGTTTACCTGTGACTGCATGCATGCTGCCACCTCCTTAATAAAGTCTTACGTTCTTGGCAGCAAACTCCTGTTTTTCACTTAGTGGGCTTTGACACATGCAGGCAGATGGACCCCTGTAGCCTAGTAACATAAGTCCAAACCTCCTGCCATCACCATCATCCCCATGAAAAGGAGCTGCTGGAGAAACATGGAAAGATGTTTTTAAACTAAGAATACTGCTCATGCAATGGCTAAAATGAAGGAGGGGGGTGGGGGTGGGGGGAAAGACCAGTTTCATATAAAACTAAAAGAAAAAAAAAGGAAGTGAGAATTAAAACAAGCTCAGAACCCCACTCTTCCAGAGAAAATAATGGAGAAAAACACTGTGACAACATACTCCAAACAAATATTTGTTAAATATTTTTACACAATATTTGGAGTTGTATATTAAAAATGGAACCAGAAAATCAGAACTAAGGGCAGACATAGGTAATTAACTAAATGTAGGAGACGTGAAAAAAGTCACAAAAGCATTTTTTTTAAAGACAAAGGCATTTCAGAATAAGAAATAAATTACAAAGTTCCAGATGAACAATAATTTGTAATCAATATCTAATAAATGATATTGAAGAAAGGTCAGAAAGTTACCAAGAAAATATGTGCCACAGAAAGGAAAAGGGGTCAGAGAAAAAGCATTATAATGGAATATAGTCAAAGAGGATCTAGCATATATGTACTGAAATCCTCTCAAGAAGGCCAAAACCAATGAAAAAAGAAACCCAATGTTTAAACTAAGAATTCAAGAAAAATATGAAAAATAAGAGTAAATTTAAATCCACATTCTGAAAGGTTACACCATACATGGGAAAACTGACACAGAATGATCCACTTTGATACGAAGCCTAGCAGAAGAAATATTAGACTTTAGCATCAAGATAAAAACCCTCAGGGTCTCCAGGTAAGAAGCAGCACAGGTTATTTATCAGAGTAAGAGAATAAGACTGTTGCTGCTCTTCTTGAAAGCAATATGCTAAGTTCCCTGTAAAACAGCATTAAATACAACTCAAAGAATCAAACTGTAAGCCAAAGACTGCATTTTCTAGGCAAGCTGTCTGAGGTCCCAACAAACTAAGAAGTTCAGTGCTGACCCTTCTCTGCAGCCCAGGGCTGCTGATGCCAGGGGGGGAAAGGGTGATAGCTCATTAATATCTATGGCAACAATGAAGCCCTGAGGTGATAGAAGCCAGGCAGCAGTGTTTAACCATCAGAGACAAGGGGCCACATTTACTACAGTGGCTGGCAAGGTCAGAGGGGTAACCTGGGGAACTTGACCCACAGGTAGTTATGGAGATGATCAATATAACATGACATTCTTAGTGACAACAGATGAGTAGTCACGGAGGGTTCTGTTACACATTCACAGTCAGGGGAAGGCCAGAATGAAGGAGTGGAGGGAAGAAGGCAGTTTCACCAATAAAAAGTCACATTTCTTACTCGATTCCTGGACTTGAGTCACTTTTCTAACTCTAATCTTTTGGCTAATGAAATGGCCAACCCTATAGGAGCAATGACCATGTCATGTCACTATAAGTATAGGTTTTGATTATGCACCCTATAATTCTCACAAAAGTACATAGGGTCCTTCACAAGGCTGACTGTACAATCGGCAAAGTGGATATACATTTGGATGACTCTTGGACATAGTGCCTCAGTTCACAACGATACTCAGAGGTATAAAATACCACTTCTTATAAGTGGTAGGGAATACATTGAGTTCTGGATAACATTTAATTTGTAGTAGGTTCTCTGGATCTGCAGACCTGCCCAGGGGTCACATTCTCAGTGTCTAAATAAATAACTAGATCAACACACTTGGTAGAAAGAGTCAGCCCACACTGGGTCCTTGGCCTTGGGGATAAGTGTTGTTGCAGCGAAGAATTCTAAGTAGAAGCCTCTAAAACTGTGCTACATCCACTCAAGATACTATATGAAAAACAATATTCCTTTCTTGGGGTTGTGGAGATTACTGCCACCATTTAGGACCTAAAGAATGCAGGGCTGGCGTCTTATTATATCTCCATTTAATTTGCCATTTAAGTATGACTATAAAGTATAAAGAGTTCAACAAATTAGTAGTCTAATGACAGTTGTTGTGCTCAGTACAGTATCATGCTAGATTCGATTAATAAGGCCTCGCTATAGGTATTCTTTTGTATTCTAATAAAATTATAACTAATCTTTGTTCACATGGAACAAACAAAATATTCATTTATAAATATGTCCTAGGGCTAGATTATTTCTTCTACTCTCTGTCTTAATGTCATATAAAGAGAGCGAGACTACCTGGAATTCTGTAGAACATCACATTGATATATCACATTGATGGCAGTGACACTGGGACAGGATAAGCGAGCAGTAATAGTAATTTTTTGGCAGCTTTCCTAATGTAATGGTTTCAGAGGATAGAAGATGAATTTAATGATGTTTCATAATCCTAACACTTTGTAACCATTTGTCTGGACCGGTACTCGAGAACACACTGAAATATCCTTTCCAGAGGGTAGGAATAATTGTTGCACCTGATTCTCCCACTGAGAAGAAGGAAGCACAGAGCCTGGTCATTGTCATTGTCTCCTGAAAGCAACCAATCCCACACCCTAGAGTGTCACGGATTTCGTCCCGCAAAATCCGTGGGGGGGACCGCACCGATCACGTGAATCAAACTCACCCAGAGATATGCTTGGAGAATAGAGTCCAGCAGCCACGGGTCTTTCCTTCCATCTTGGAAAAGGCCCCGGGCATAGCTCAGGAGGGCTTTTTATTAGAAGCTTTAGGACACATTTACATTGGATTGATTATTCATGGGCTTATGCAGAAAAGGGGTTTTCAGTTGGGTCATGACGATATATGGGAAGGGAATAGATAAGGGGTAGGTTTACTCAGTAAGGTAAACATTTAGGGTACAGAGCATTAGGTTATAAATTCAGGTCTGGTGGCAGACAGGACTGGGGTAGTACATTAAACAGGAGTCAAGTAAATTGAGGGTAAGCTAACTAGGGCTGTTAACTTTTAGGACCCTAAAACACTGAGACAGAGATTCGTTAACTTAATCTCTTGACTCCAGGAGGGAGAGACTCAGCAAGTCAGAGAATTTCTTAAGATACATTTTTGCCAAATTCCCATTAGAGAATTCTTTTTCTACAGACATGAATCACGCCTGCCTGCACGGGAATATTTCTTCACGCGGAGTCGAGCTCAAAACATGTAAATTCCCGGGACTTACGTTTTTTCATGTGGGTGAAAAGAATCCCTGCCACACTAGAGGACTTCCCTGACCCATACACTGCGTGACATCTTATGTTGTCACCTTTGAGTGTCACCGAGAACAGGAAAAGATTCTAAAGAAGATCCATAACATTTCTGGCCCCACATCTTTGCTAGTATTCCTGGAGATCATTAAAAATATGTAGGGATAGCTAACAATATTATAACTATATCAGAAGTGACTGTGTACCAATTAATATCACACTAAATCTTAAATAAATATGTTCTAAACTTACTTCCCCTTAGCCAGATTCCCAACATTCTCTTGATAGCTCACAGTAGCTAGCCCTGGGGAAAGAGTGGTAGAGATGTCAGAATTAAAATGGTCAGAAATTAAAATAGCTTACTTTTGAGAAAATCATTAAAATGTGTTTTAAAACATCTTCCTAGTGTTACAGAGCAAAAGGCCGAATGGGGCACCCAACGATTCCCCAGCCCCACTCTAGGTCCGTTTTGCACGCTGCCAATGGAAAGACATCTCTCAATACCAGAGACTTGTGAAAAGGAAAAGAATTATTTATTTACAAGTTATACAGGCCTGGGATAATGACTTAAGGCCTTCTTTAAAATACTAGAGTTCTCTAGAATACCCACAAACACCCACAGTCCTTCCTTTCCCCCCTGCCCAGTCCAGGGTACGTATCTCAGGGAAAGAAGTAGAAGTCCATGATTCAGGCAGCCCCTCGGTTCCAACACCATCCGCTGTGTCACCACTGCAATCTCCGATTAATCCAAAAGCAGGTTAATCCAAAAGCATGTTACTCCAAAACCATGCGGCACCTTCTCATGGCCCACCAGCAAGAGTTCTTTCACCCCTTCCTTCCAGGCCAAGTCTCTCCTGCTTCCTAGGCCGCGTGGCAAAGGGAGCCACCCAAAGCCACGTGGTCCTCCCTCTGTCTCTCAGGCTGAAGGGTCCCCATTCCTCAGCCGCATAGTCCAAGAGAGTGATATGGCTGCTGTTTCTGGGTTTAAATCCCCCGCACCGACCTTCCTCTTGTAGCCCCATTTCTGACTCCTCCTTCAATCGGCTACACCTGCCAGCACTTCATATTCCTCCAGCTTTTCTGAGCTGCCATGTTAGCTGTGGGCAGGGGTGACCCCATGGCCCAGAGCCAACCTTCTCCAAGTTTTCATGCAGGCGCTGTGTCTAGGGGGAGTTGCCTCTTGGCTACATCCTGGGTGGAAATCTCTTCCATCCCCCTGGCTCAAAGCATGGCCACAGCTATTTAACATATCTATACAACCAGTTAAAGGTTATAGATATGTTAAATGACCATGCCAGAGACTAGCTGCAAAGCTGCTGCCATACCCAACAGCTCTGAATGGGAGTCCCATCCCCCACCCAGTTCAGACTTGTGGGGGTGAGGACATTCTATATACACATTTCTAATATTTCCTGGATACCTTGAGTTCTGGATCCTACTACAAATCCTTGTTTGGGCCCATTTCTTGGCTGTACCCTGTAACACTAGCACCTCTTCCAGAGCCTCCTATGTTAATTCATGCTAAGTAGGAATTTTCAGGCTTAAACTTCATTAGTTTCATGCTGAATCTGCCTCTGCCATTGTCTCTTATTATTTAAAGCAACCTATTATCCTCAGAAATTATTTGGTTATTGTTTACCAAAAAGAAAAAAGAAATACCTTGAAAATGTTCCTCGTTATTAAATTCACAAATAATAAATTACAGTTCTTTTTCTCAAATCAATACAGTAATTAACTTTAATTTTTACCTATTAATAATGCAGTTGAAAGCAGAGTACTTGCTAGTCTTCCAGCAATGTATATTATATATTTATTAGTTTGGCATTTTATTTTGCATAATTTGGCCCATCATCAGAAGTGCAAATTAATCAAATTTCATACAACGAACAATTCATAGAGAATAAACATCACAAACAAAATAAATCCTCAAAATAAATTAACATAGAACTAATAAAAATGTATTACAAACTCATATCCAATGCATAGCACTGAGAAACATCAAATGGAATGAACACATGTCAACTTTTCTGACCCCAATAAGAAAATACCTAATGAAATAGCATAGATAATAACCTACATAATGCAGCATTCCAAACATGCAGACATAACAAATCCACAGTAATTCCTGGATCTATTTGAATGATACAAGGAGCCTGAAATAAAACACAATTGGAATAGTACTTTAGCAAAGTAGTAATAAATGAGATGGCTATCACTGTGCATTAGAAGCAGCTACTATCTCTGCATTCTAATAACTTACAGGCAAAATAAGAAGCCGGTATTCTGGTGTACTAAACATAGAATTCATCTTACTCATGTAAAAATATACTATAAATACTCAAATTACATAACACTGGTTTGGTAAACTAGAGTCCACCATGGTGGTCACTTACAGGAAAAATAGTATATAACTTTGCGTCACATCTCAAAAAAAGAAAAAAAAGATGGTCTAGTTAAAACATTGCTATAGTAGCTGTAAGACATATTTTCTTTACCATTGGCTAGCTAACAAATGTCGAAATTCCTTTAAATAGATAAAATTTCAGCAGAGTCAATGATATATTGTGTATTTTCATGTTTCTATGTATATCTCTAATAATTATTTTGAATCTTATTGTCAAGAAAAAATTTTGCCTCTGAGAATTTGATGAGCTTTATTTCTATAGACAATTTATATTTGATATCATGATTGTGTTTTATTTCACTTTTAAATCTAGAGAAACAGCATTGAGTTTATGAACTCATTTTAGTAAAATATTTTCATGATTTCCTGGGTTAGCACAATAACATCTTAATTTGTTTCCTTGCCTCTGGATGTGCCCACAAGAAAAGTGATTCTTATAACTACTCCTAAGTCCACGCACCTGTGCTTTCACTGGTATGAGCGTAGCAGGGGCCCAGAATCCAGGGTATCTGGGCTAAATGTGTCCTCTCCTAATACTCATAGACATTTGTATGCTTGAAGACCATCAGACCTAATTACTCTCTAGTGAATGCTATGCAGTACTGGCCAGATCACCATTTAAAGACCTAGTCACTAATTTCTGCAGCTGCTTGAATTGTTGCCTTCTGATTTCTCAGTCAAGTCCTTCTCCAACAATCTGGCTAAAGGGAGCTCGCTGCTTTACCTAATTTCTTCCCCTAACCCTAGGGGCAGCTCACCTCCAGTGACTGGCTGATGAGGGATTACAGAGGCTGAACCCCCTTACATATATGCAGGGTATCTTTGAAGGACTATCTCAGTTCAAAAGTCCCCCTAGAATTAGCTTCAATTACAACTGAATTCCAATTCAACTTCTCTCTATACGCATTCCTGCTCCCTTAATCCCTTTACAAATAGTGTTTACAACAACATTCATCAACAACATCCTGGCAGGCAAATCTCTGTTTCCTGGGGAATATGACCTAAACCCATTGGTATCAAACATTATATTAGGAAGCTGATCCTAAATGGAATTTTGAAGCTGCATCAACTGCCAGCTTTATATGCTAATGAATAATCCAATCAAGTAATTTTCTTTGGCATGCTGTAGAGATACAATTATTAAAAATTTTTCTGGTGGTGAATTAAGATGTGAATTAAGATGAGATGTAGTAGAAAATATGTGGAATGATACAAAATTTCAAACAATTAGAAGATTCAATGAAGTAATAATAAAGAATATGGAATGGATGGCATTTGCTGGATGTTATTGATTCATTGAAGAAACACAATAAAAGGATATGAATGATTAATAAGCCATAGAGTCTGGCTAGCAGCATAAGAAGAGTTTTACTGCCTACAGCTAGAGTCCAGGAAAAGTTTATTATTTGGGTATTGGAACTCCTGCACAGGTTGAATCTCAATCCCAGAAAGTGCTCTGCCAAGACCAGAGACTTTATTAAGAAACGTTTGGATTCTTAGAATTGATATATGTACCTATGAGTCCGTTCACTTAAAAACCTTTAATTTCTAGGTTTGCTAAAACCATTTTGGCCTACAAAATTGACTCACTCTTCCCTGTTTAAGACTGTTTACTTCGTTGCTTGAAGACCATACAGAAATCCGTTTCTTGTGTGAACACCTATGACCACCTCACCATAATACCACTCCCTCTTGGCCATCAGAATGATAACTAGAATCAAGTTGCAATATAACCATCATAAAAATGTGAATGATCTCTTAAGTTTGTATGGGGACTGCACACGAAAGGAACTATAGGCTCTATACAAGCACTTAGAACTCCTTAAAGAAGGAGAGACTGGATCTCTACATGGAAGAGTAGAACATTTTAACAAGAGTATGTAATAATGCTTAATCTCCCTCTTACTCAAAGGAACCTATAGCTATTTAACTATTTAACTATAATACAGGAAAATGGATTACCCAAAACATTGTAAAAATTGTTAGAAGCATGACCTTGGTTGACATTGTCACTTGGAGAAGTGAGTTGTCATCATAGTCACCCTCCCCATGAATACTGGCAGAGGTCACTGCCCAAGGCATAGGAGGCTGTATAATAAATGAAGCCCTAGACCAGGCATGGCTTATGGTGGCTAGTAGTCTGATAGGGCTATAGAATAATTTGATGGAGATTTCTATGCTATTCAAATGCATAATACTTGGTGGTTTGTATCCTTGTTTATTAGCAGAATCCCCACATTGATTCCTTAATCTGTGAGGTGAGCCAAGAAAAAGCCAAGTGCAAACCCCAGAGACTAAACCCCTTCCCACAAAGACAGTAAATTAAGAGCAATATAATATCCTGGAGTGAATGGTAGGGGTTAGAGCCAATTTTTAGAATGAAAGGATGCTGAAACTGTGATCTCATTATATTCCCTTCATTCATTAGTTTAGTACCTAAAAAAACAGCTATATCCTGGCAGATGAAAATGTACTATCACGAACTCAAACAAATAGTAGTGTCAATTGCAGTACCTTCCCACTAGCAATTATTTCCACAGATTCCGGTAGCTTGTATATGGCCATTAATTGGTCTTGTGTGTCCTCTCTCATAACAACCAAGTGACTGAGCAGAAGCAGAAGCAGTTTGCGTCTGCATGGTGAATCAATGTTCTGGGGCTGCATTAGCAAGTTACTGCAGTCTGGGTGGCTCAAAACATCAGAAATGTGTGAGTATTCTCTCACAGTTCTGGCTGGAAGTCTGAAGTCAAGGTGTCAGCTTTTTTTCTGAAGGCTCTGAAGCAGAATCTGTTCCAGGCCTGTCCTCCACTTCTGGTGGGTACTGCAGTCCTTAGCGTTCCTTGGCTGGTAGTTGCAGTCGTGGACCTCCCCTTCACATGGAGTTCCCGTGTGTCTCTGTTTCCATAAGCACAGCAGTCATAGATCAGAGCCCACTCTAATCCAGTTAGGACCACATTTAACTTACCGATGACATCTGCAAAGATTCCATTTCCAAATAAGGTAATATTCAGATATTCAGAGTAGACATGCAGTTTAGGGAGACATTATTCAAGCTAGTACATTTTATCCTTACCAAAGTATACATGTGCAGTCCTACTCTGTAATAAGCTAGCACTAAAAGAATTCAACTACTTAGACATTCTATACACATTGCACATTGCTTCACTATATAGGCAACATTATTTGTTAGATAATGACATTTTGCTGTATGAGTAAGGTATAGCAAGAATTCAAGAGTCTTTTGTAATACACATGTACTTGATAGGGTGAAAACTGAGCTCTATGAGGTTGTTGGGGGTGTCTACTAGTCAAAATGAATTTTTAGGTTTTAGTCATATGGGTTAATGGGGAATGCCAGAACATTGTGTCCAAAGAAAAACAACACCAGCAATAACGAAACTATTCCATTTCTCCTTCCCTACCAATAACATACACTAAATACAATGCCATCTTAAACTTTTCGAGTTCTGAGGGTGGCACATTCCAGACTTGGTTAAATACCACTAACTTATTTATTCAATTAGTACTTACATTTATTAGTTTTGTAGAAGGACAAGGGAAAAAATTCTACTGCAGGCTAGTTTTTGGTACAAGTAGCCTGCAGCTTGGGCAATATTACCTTGCAGACTCTATGGCTCTAAAAGTGTATGTGGTAAGTATAGATGTCATAGCAGGTTGTTGCAAACAAAATAGGAGAATTGAAGGGAGACTCTTAGGACTGTAAAGAAGCACAAAGACAATCATAGAACTCAGCCTTAATAGGCTACTGGACCCCAATTACGAAGGAGAACTTGATCATGAGATATCAAGTAACCACACAGTCAGAGCTACTCAGTATGTTGTGTCTCCCAAATCCAACAAGTGGAAATTCCAGGCAACTGAAATTCAATCCATTGTGAGTGTTGTATATTCCTGGTCAGACACGGAGCTGGACGGTACAATCAAACTTCATGAGGAAGTTGGGCAGATACCAAAGTCATCCACTGTCCATGCCACAGTAACTTTCCCATCACTAGCACTTAATAGTCACAGGAAAGTCTCCTTAACACCAGCTGGCAGAAAAGAAAAGGTCCCACTGATTCACACAAGGAGTGTCTTATTACATGGATAAAAGATAAAAAATGTACTTCCTCTGGGTCTCAGTCCCACAAAAAGGTGGACCTGACAACCAAGGATTAGGCACAATCCTCCATATATGTAGAACTCTGGGAGCTACAGCTATGTCTATCTATAGTATATGGGAAGAAAAGTGTTCCAGGTCAGAGTATACATGGACACATGGGAAGTGAGAAACAGCTTTGTTGCTTGGTTAAGATTCTAGAAGGAAAAATATTGGAAGACGCCAGAGGCAAAATCTCTGAAAGAGGAATATAGGTGGACCTATAGGGAAGGATTATGAAGTACGAAGATCTTCAGAAGGCATGAAAAAACTATTAGAAAACATTCACAATCATAGTCATTAGACGATCAAAGACTCAACCCCCTAGGGCTGAAAATATGAACTCAGTAAGAGGGTGCCAATGTGGCAAAAAATGGGAGGTATGCAGAGGCCTGGGACCCTGGGCTGCCGCTCCTCAAGGTTGATCTTGATGTTGACGTTGCTGAATCTCTGTCCATTTCACCAGAGGCCAATTCTAAAAGAACAACATGAGAAAAAAGAGCCACTTTTTTTTTTTTTTTTTTTTTTTTTTTGGCAGACTGTTTAAATTGCACTTTGGATTTTCTAATTGGACTTTCTCCCCCTAGGGCCTTAACCAGCTTACGTATGGTTTGGTTTTCTTACCTCTGGGAAACAATTCTCTATGGATTCCTCACATTTCTACAAGTCTTATGAGAAGAGGTACTGAGAGCCTTTGTTCTAGTCTAAACATGATATTTGTAAAGTGAATGGCATTGTAAAAGAGAGATTACATTTCCCTCTGGAGCAATGGGCAGCCATGTCTATGGCTTATTTTAATGATTTCTGTTCCCTCAGCTCACAGTTTTTCCTCCTCTGAAAAGACCTGCCCTCTCCACTGTGCCTCAATTTGAGATGATATTGGAAGGTATAGGCCAGCTCCAGAGCTCCCTATAAGACCAATTGTGGCCTCGGTGGCAAGTGCGTAGTAGTTCACCTAACCCTCCTGCCCAGCCCTGTTTTCCTCACTGTCTATAGACTCATTTCCCAAGAGTCTTCCTCAATATGCCTAATTGCATAGAATTTCTACCTGAGACTCTCTTTGACAGAAGACTTGTGCGAGAACACTCTTCATGCTCTTTATTTCTGTCATATCACAAACCTATTCTTCTCTCATTTATTTAAGAGTACTACTCTGTGCCTCAGGATGTACCTCTCTGATATCCAAGTGTACAGAAGTATAATTGATCTAAGGCCCCAGCTGCTACCCTCTTAAAACCGTCATCCTGTCTGGCTAAGGCCATAGGCTGCTTCCAGCCTGTAACTGAGCCTACCAGGGATATCAAGGCAGACCCTTTCCAGAGCATCATGGGAATTCCTCTAAGAGTAATTTCATCATGGGGATCCCCCATCGGCTTAGCTATGTATTCTATGAATGGCACTGGAGTCTGCGATGCTCCCATCAGATCTTTTTTCTTCCCTGTCTAATTCACATGTGTCATCACTCTCAGCCTCCCCCAGTTCCCTCTTCATTTTCCATCACAGCCATTTTCCATGATAAATGTCTTGCATGCCTGTCTGGATGAACACACCGTTCCATTTCCATCACTATTTCTAATAGTCCAATTAAAAGTTTTTAACCCGCCCTGGCTGGTGTAGCTCAGTGGATTGAGCGTGGGCTGGGAACCAAAGGGTCCTGGTTTGATTCCCAGTCAGGGCACATGCCTGGGTTGCGGGCCAGGTCCCCAGTGAGGGCCACGTGAGAGGCAACCATACATTGCTCTTTCTCTCCCTCTCGTTCTCCCTCTCTTCCCCTCTCCCTAAAAATAAATAAATAAAATCTTAAAAAAAAAAGTTTTTAACCCTACCAAGACCATCCCCTACCATTTTTATCATTTTCACTGTCCTTTTTGATGTTCACTCCCTTGCATAATCCTCAGATTTTTTCTTTTCTCTATATTCACTCATCCTCTGGAATGTGTCATTTCCCTCAATGGCTTTAAATACCATATGTGCATGTACACCATACATATACCACTTGCTTCATTCTTCCCCCGTATCCAGTACCACAGGAGTAATTGTCATTAGACCATATAACAGGCATATCAAATGTAACATATTCAAATCAAATTCCTGATCTAGCTGCCAACCTACTTGCCTTACAATTTTTCTGATTTTAGTCATTACCAAATTTATTTGTACAGTTGCCTGAATTAAAATTTTATTTTTTCTTTAACATCCCACATATCTAAAATCTGACCAGTTCTCAACTTCTCCACTGTAGTACATCAGTCCAAGATACCCAGATTTATCACTTGGATTAATATAACTTCCCAATTAGTCTCCTCTCAACTATTCTTGCCTTTCTATAATTTATTCTCATCACTGTAGCCAGAATCATCTTCTAGGGATGAAAGACACCTTCTCTGCTTACAACTTCCCCCAGGATTCTCCTCTTTTTTTAAAATAAAAGACTAAGTTCTTCAAGTAGCCTGTGACCTGGCAGGCCAGCCCCTTGTTTCCCTCTAACTTATATTCTAACACTCCTTCCTTTCTCACCTACTCCTGCAACACTGGCCTCCTCCTTGCTATGACTGAAACGCCGCACCACACACATTCTCTCCTCAGATCGTGGTACTAACTCTTTCCTCTGAATATAACGTGTTTCTTTGAATACTCATAAAGCTACTCACCCTTCTTCACTAAAGTTTTACTTAAATCTCACTTCCAATGGTCTTTCATGATGGTTGCTATAAAAATTTCTCCCTTTTAATCCCTCTGGTATTTACCATGCCCCTTCCTTTCTTTACTTTTTCTCTCTAGGGCTTATTTCCCTAATGAAAGGAAGAATATTTTAAAAATAATCCTATCTTATTTCCCAAACAGGCCAATTGTTTACATATACACTTACTTGTTCTATTTTTACTCTATTTTTCCACTACTTTTTCTATTTGTAAACAATTGGGTTTTTTTTTGTAATTTGAAGTAAACTACATTAATGTTTATAAATGTCCAATTCTTCATCAAATCTTTAACCACATGTTTTAGCAGTCATTAATGACATTTAACTCCATCATTTATTTTATGTTTCCTAGTTAGTTTTATTTCTTCTTTATCTATTTATTGATTCATTTATCTCTTTTCAATGGGGGACCCCTCAAAATGGAATTATCTTCAGGAGGGTAGGCCCCTTGTAGTCCAGCTTCCCCCACAAGGTGAATGGTCTAGGAACCCATCTGTATCAGTGGACCAGGTGGCATTGGTATGAGAGGCTGTGTTCTGCTTCAGTGAATTTGTTTTGAAGACTCTTTCAATGCATTTGCCCATTTCATGCTGGGTGATTAACAAGTGCATCTGTCCACACTGTGCTGAGTGTTCAGCAGTTTTTGAGCAAAAATGGCATGATCCCCATACCCCAACCTCCCTATTCACCAGATTTCACCCCAAGTAACTTTTTTTTTGTTTCATCTGATGCAAAAAATCCTCAAGTGGAAACTTTGCCAGTGTGGAAGAGGTGAAACAAAAAATGGCAGAAACATTAAGTGCATCAAAATCAACAAGTTAAAAACTGTTTTGAGCAGTGGAAACATCTCAATAGGTGTATTGCATCAAAAGGAGAGTACTTTGAAGGTGACTGAAGTTTAAATATGTAAGAATAAATATACATTTTTTAAAATAAATAAACGCTGGGTCTTTGTGAGTTCCCCCCTCATATATCGGTATGCAATTTCATTTTACTCAGTTTGTTATAATCCGTTACCACCATTATTATTTTGATGCTCAAGTTGTTCCAGATGTGGGCAATGCACTTATTCAGACTTCTATAGTCTGGCTCTGTTCACTTTTGACAAATCCCCATATTCTATGAACTCTTCATATTTATGTCACAGCAGTATGTTCCAGACACATCTCATTTTTTTTTTTTCTATAGGAAATTGTCCTTTCTTTTCCAGGAGTTTTGGTTTTCTCTCATGAAGAATGATATTTATAAACCCAGTTACTGGTACTGGGTATGTCCATTACTGCTGGTATGACATTGATCCAAGGTCTTTAGAAAATAGATAGATGAATATACACAGATAGATATAGACTAATTAATTTATATTTGTTAAAAATCATGATATACCCTGGCTGTGTAGCTCAGTGGATTGACTGCAAGCCTGCAAACAAAAGGGTCATTGGTTCAATTCCCAGTCAGGACACATGCCTGGGTTCTGGGCCAGGTCCTCAGTAGGGGGCATGTGAGGGGCAATCACACATTGATGCTTCTCTCCCTCTCTTTCTCCTTCTTGTCCCCTCTCACTAAAAAACAAATAAATAAAATCTTAAAAAAGTAAAAAAAAATGATGTTATTCTAACACCTCCAATTCCATTTCAGTATCTAAAGATACATTCTTGTCTTCCTCCTTCCCATGATGACAATACCCCTTTCTAGCAGTGAGAATATGACTCACTTTATGCACAATATATTTACTCATTTATTCAAATATAGAAAACATATTAATATGACAATTTATAACATATACCACTTTAATAAGTGAATTCAATAACCACAGTTTAATATTTGCTTCCCTATAGTAAAACATAGATTTTAAAGCAAAATATAAAGAGTTTCTTTGCATAGGCAGTATTATCTGTGTTACTAGTTTACTTTAGCTTCTTATTTTAATTTTATATATCATTGGGATACAAGTTGTAGAATATTTAGGACAAATACAATTGCAAATATTTCTTTGAAGACACTGGAGGAGAAAAAAATAAATAACTTCTATTCTTATTGCTCTCTGAATGTCTACAGTAACTTCTGCCTTTCAGCAGGTTAGTGAACACCGCTAAGTAGTTTAGAGATAAAGCGGACAACAAAAAGACAAAGAAGCGAATGGTCAATGTTAGTGGGGGGATTGAAGAAGGTTAGTAACACATCCCACTGAGTATAAACATCATAGAGGAAAAGCATAGAGTAATAAGTAAAAGGTGCAAGGATAAAAACAGACAGATTCTACTAAAAGGAAAAAAGTTTAAATAAAGACTATCAATAAAAATTATGAAATTATTTTTGATAATCAATAAAATTTTAAAATTATTTTTGATGTGTAGAATATTTTTATGAAAATACTTCCCAATAGTCAATATTATTGTTTTCTAGAATGTATGATATCTAAAATTGATATTTTGTAGTAAATTTTATACAGGTAGTTTTTTTAAAAAATTCTATTTAAAACAAGTCAATATTTCGAGTACAATTTTTTGCATACCAAAAATTGAAATGTAATTAAAATTATTTATCTATTTTCTCAGTCTTATAATTACACACACATACACACAGACATTTTCAAATGCTATATTCAAATATTACTATTTACAGAATAAGTAATGAAGTCCATATTCAATATTATTAATGATCATTGTCATGTCTTACATAGTGAATATCTTGCTTAAAGTATTTTTATTTCCAAATATTATTTTGACCATTTGTGATTTTTTTAAGGAAAATTCTACTAAGTGTCTGTTCACATTCCTACATGTGCAATTACAAAACTAATGCATATTCATAATTTCCTTTCTTTGGTAGCTATTTTTATTTCAGTAAAAGGAATCACTGGTAAGGCTAAGGTAGAAGAGGGATTAAAACTCTATATTCAAAGTAAATGATAACACTCTAAATAGGATATATAATTTCTCCTTTGATTGCCATAGAAGAAAGTAGATTGTAAACAATTCTCTTTTTCCTATATTTCTATTAGTTTCCTCTTTATTCCAAGGAATCTAATCATCATCAATTCTACAAAGGTATCTCCCCTTGCAAATATCATATTGACCCTATAACATTTTTTCCTTATCAAAATAAATGTTTTGTGTAGTGCCATTAGTTTATAATTGTCCCTTCTAGCTTTTCTTCATTTGTCTACAACTCCATGCTAAGGAACTACCTAGAAATGAGGTTCCATATAGCTCTACTGTGATAAACACAAAATAAGAAATGTAACATAAAGGATACTACAATAAGGAAAGAGTGTTAGAAAATCTTTTTTTTTAAGTCTAGGAATAGAAGAGAGCAAAGAGCGACGTTGTGTAGTCATGATATATGTCAATGATTTATTTGCATAGTATCTCAGAGTAAGAAACAGGCTTCCTTTCACTCGAAATGTATCTAATGTTAAAATTTTCTTAAAATTTTATGATATTGTTTCTCCTCCACACTATTCTCTTCTGACTTTTTCTTCATTATTTACTTTGTCTCTTACATCAAAAGGAATACATTTTTTAAATTAATTAATTAATTAATTTTTTTAGAGAGAGGGAAAGGGAGAGAAAGGGAGGGAGACAGAGAGGAAGAGAAACGGCAATGCATGGTTACCTCTCACATGGCCCTCACTTGACCTGGCCCACAACCCAGGCATGTGCCGTGACTGGGAATCGAACTGGGACCCTCTGGTTCCCAGCCCACACTCAATCCACTGAGCTACACCAGCCGGGCCAAAAGGAATACATTTTTGAGTGTGTGTGTGTTTAGAAATGACATTTACACAATAGAATACTACACAGCAGAAAGAAAGAAGGAGCTCCTACCCTTCGTGACAGCACAGATGGAACTGGAAAGCCTTATGCTAAGTGAAATAAGCCAGGCAATGAAAGACAAATACCATATAATCTCATCTATAAGTGGAACCTAATCAACAAAACAAGCAAACAAATATAACCAGAGACATTGAAATAAAGAACAAATTGACAGTAACCAGGAGGAAGGTGAGAAGGGATAAGAGGGCAGAAAAGAGAGGAGGATCATCAAGGAAAGTGTATAAAAGACACATGGACAAAGCCAAAGGGGGGTAGGATCGAGGGTGAGAGGTGGGGATGGCTGGGGTGGGGTGAGTTTTGGGGGGAAAATGGAGACAACTATACTTGAACAACACCAAAAAAAAAAAAAAAAGGGAAAGAGGAAAAAAACACCATAACCTTAAATTTAAAGTCTTAACACTACAATCTTTATCACATTTTTATATTTCATTATTTTTGAAATGTTTATAAAATATGTATTGTGTTGCTTATTAACAAAAGATTCTTCACAATGTCAATGTAGTCTAAATTTGTAAATCATGTGACTATTTTGTTTCTCCTTTATACACTTAACTATGTGATAAGTGACATGAATTTTATGTTAAAGATAAGTGTGCTTCTGTGAAAAAAATAAAAGAAATGACCAAATCAAGCTTTAATATATGTAGCCAATGGTTTGGATCAATTGGAAACAAAATTAAAGATTTAGAAAAATTTGAATACTCAAGGAGAAAGGAAATGTAGACTGATTTAGTAGTAGAGTTTACAGAAATCATCACAGTAAGAAATAATACCAAGGGAGAGTTAATATTTTGAAACTGAATGCGGAAGACTAAAGGAAGGGAGGAATAAAGAGTTAAAATTATTTTGAATAAGAAACTGAGTAAAGAAAGCAAAGGGGCAAAAAGTTGCTGATTCTACTTCCATGGATCAGGATTGTAAATCAAGTTTCATCACCCTTATCTTTTGTTCTTTACACTGGTCCACGTTCTTGTCTGTGCTAAGCCTCATTTTCATCATCTGCTAACAGGTATCTACTGAACAAGTTTGGTTACAGGGATATTACATGAGATAATGTACATAAAGTATATATTAACACTTCAAATGATTACCAGTGTTCAATAGATGGTGGTGATAAGATCCCAAATGATTCCTGTCAAAAATTAATTTTAATGCATATGTAAATTTGCATAAAGGTAATGACTTACTGACTTCTGAATAATGCCTTATTCATTTTAGTCACCTTGAATGACATGAACATGTTTGGCTTAACTGAAGTTAGATCTTTCAATATACTTCACATCCTATTAATATTGGGTTGATCAAGAAGTCTGTAGTTTTTTTCCATAAAATAAAAGACACAGTTTTCATTTTCACCAATAACTTTATTGATTTGGATATTTTGAGTATGTCAGCTTTCTCCCACTATTGGCTTCTAGTGGGTAGAGGTCAGGGGCGCTGCTAAACATCTTCAAATGCACAAGACAACCTCAAAGCAAATAGTTATTTGGCCAAAATGTCAGTAGCATCAAGGAACCTTGCTAACCACTTTTGACATGTTCAATCAGTCATAGCATTTTCTCCATACACTGCACAAACCTTTTTTTGTCTTTCATTTGCATTTTTACCTTTCTTAAAATAATAAAGCATAACACACTGAAATATGTATTTTCTTCTATCTTCAATATTAAAATGACTGCACAAATATTCACCAATTTTGATTTTTTAGTGCATCCCGATATGACAGTTGTCACAGTATAATCTAACAAAATTGTTTTTAATGAAGTTAAAGACAACTAAGCACTATTGGAGCCATCTTATAGAAAAACTAAACAAACTTTTTGGTCAACCCAATAGTTTAAACAATTGTGTTATTTTCTTTTAATGCCTAAGATTACAGTTATTAAAGTATGTTATTAAAAATATTTTTGAATTAGCTTTTATGTAGTGCTTAATACAAAACCTAAACAAGAACATTTACCTGGGAAGCAAATGTTTACATTATTTTCACTTGTTTAAGGTAAAATTTTAATTTATATAAAACAACTTGCATCATATATAATAAAAAAAGGAAAGATCCATGGAAGCGGGGAGCAGGATAGGCTAAGAGGATGAAGGGGGAAAAGTGGGACAACCATAATAGCATAAGCAATAAAATAATAAATAAAACTAAAAATTAAAAAAAAAAACTATAGTATTCTGGAAAAAAAGGAAATATCTCATGTGGAACCAAACTGAACTTAGCTTGTCATTAATAACTGTTAAAGGTTTGGTTTAAAAATAATTAATGCAAACTATAAAATGATGAAAGTAAAGGATGACCTTTCTGAATGTGGCGAAAGTGAAATACTGGAGCAACTGTTGCCATAGATACTGCATGCTGTTGTAAGTCTGCCGTTTCTCTAATGGTTAAAAGGTTGCAATTGCCAAAGAGGTAACAGGTTTCAATTCTGACATTTCCTTTCTTTTATAATTAAAGGTACTCACATTTTCCAAAGAGGACTAAATACATTTGTTTCATTGTTTTTGTTCTGGAGTTTGAGCAATAATACAATAGGCCTAGAGTCTGGCGCCTATCACTTCCAGGAGGTAGTCCGCTATTGAAATCTGCAAGTGAGATTACTCCCTTTTAGTTCTGGCAACACACTGGTTACCTTTGACATTTCTGACCTGATTTTCAAAGAAATCATAAGGGTGTTTTTTGTTTGTTTCCTTACCCCTGAAATTTCATACACATCAAGTTTATCTTCAATAATGTAAGTTTAAATAAGAAGAAAAAAGTATATAAATGCTATGGACTTGATTTTTCATTATCCCTTTCTTGAGAAGTTATATATATATATATATATATATATATATATATATATATATATAATTGAATTTTATTACTTTCATTTGAAATTTGCAGTTGAAGCAGATATTTTGTAGTATAAATAAACCAATTAAGCATGGCAAAATTTACATCTATATTTATATGGTTGTTAGAAAAAAAGTTCACATACATAATGTCAAGGAAGTTTTAAGTGCATGCTTATATAAATTATGGTTATTAATTTACATATTATTCTAATTCCAATTAAGAAAAATATGGGACTATTATATAGGACATGGCTTGGAAACAATTTGATTCATACAAATATTTTGTATGACATATGTACTTTATGAAAAATATGGCAACTATATTACAAATATACTAAAGTATCTATATCTAAATATCTATATCTCTATATCTATATCTATGTATCTGTAGCTATATTTCTGTCCATCATACTGCATGCATGTGTGTGAGTGGGCGTGTATGCTTATTGCATTGACTAGAACTGCAGTGAAACATTGAATGAAATTGGGCATCTTTGCCTTGATCTTATCAGTAGAGAACCCAATGTTTAACTTTTCAATGTGATGTTAACTCTAGATTATTATAGATGCCATTTTTAAGGTTGAGGAAATTGCCTTCTCTTCCTACTTTCTGTAATATTTTCATCCTAAATAGATGTTAATATTATCAAATGATATTTTATATCAATTTACATGACTATGAATATATACTCAAATTTTAATAAGTGATTTATTTTGATTGTTTTTTCATGTTAAGCCAACTTAAAAGCAACTTCTAAAGCAACTGCAACAAACAGCACTCAAGTACGTAGGACATATCATCATTTTCCTGTGCAGTTGGATTCAGTTTGCTGAAATTTTAGTACAGGTTTTGCAGCTGTGTTTATGAGGACTATTGATTTGATATTTTTCTTTCTTTTTTTAATGTGTTATCTAGATTGGGTATTAAAGTAATGTTGTTTTCAAAGAATGATTTGGGAGGTGCTATATTACCATATTTAATACTTGTTTTCCACATGATTACTTTCCATTCTGGAAGGATTTACCATATCCTTCTCCTTGGGGGGTGTATTTTCTTTTATGTTTTATTTTGCTTCTATTGTTTGTTTGTTCTTAAGGAACAAACTAATCTCTAATATATGTGGTGTTATAAATTTCCTTCAACTACTGATTTAGTCAAATCCCCCAAATTTTGATGTTTTATTTTCATTTACAATGTATTTTATTATTTTTTATTTTTTTCTGTATGGATTATTTAGAAGCATGTTTAGTTTTAATATACTTAGGGAATTTTAATATAATTTTATTTTATTTCTATTTCAATTGTATTGTGGTCATATGTCCATTTACTTTGTATGACTTGAATTATTTTCATTCATTGAGCCTTGTCTCATGGTCAGGAATATTTTAGAAAATGTTCCAAACATTGAAAATAATCTTTGCTTCACTGTTTCTGGGTAAAATATTTTATAAGTATATATAATATCTTATAAATGGCACATAAAATATTATGTCATTAGTTCAGATTGATTGATAGTGCTTTTCAAGTGTTCTATACACTTGATTTTCCCTGCTTCTATCAATTATTTAATAAGAACATTGAAATATTTGACTACAAGATGAATTTTTTCTCTTTTATGCATATCCAATTTTTAATTTATGTATTTTAAGTTTCTGTTACTAGGTGTATAGGTATTTATGATTAATATGTCATTTAAATGAATTGACTCCTGCATCATATTTAAATAACCTTCTTTTCTTTGGTAATATTATTTTCTTTAGCTTGTATTTTGTCCGATATTAATGCAGCCATTGTCTTTTGTTCCGTTATTAACATGACTGGATGTAAATCTACCATCTTGCCATTTGTTTTCCATTTGTCAGAACTGTTTGTTTTCTGTTTTTGTCTGCCTTGCTTTTGATTAGATGGGTATTTTTATAATGTTTTTTCATCTCATTTGTTCTAATGTTAGGTAAGGACATTTGCTTTGCTGATTTAGCGGTGTTCGCTTTGCGTCTATGGTGTACATATTTTCTTTAGCACAGTCTCCCTTGAAGTGATATTACACCATCTCTCATATGGTGTAAAAACTTTACACGACTACGCTAATTTCTTTTCTTTGTAACCCTCCCGGCCTTTGTTCTCTTACCGTCATATGTATCGTTTAGAGCTTTTATAAATTCCATAGTGCACTGTTATTACTTTTACTTTAAACAGTTTCTTAAGAGATTTAAAATACATTTAAAAATATTTTATATGTACCTAAATAGTAACTAGCTTTGTTGTTTTCTTTTATTTAAGTAGATTCAGATTTCTATTTGTTGTCAGTTATCTTGTTTTCTGTGAAGTTGTTTTAAAAGTTTTTCGTAGTGTGATTCTACTGGTAATTACTTTTTCAGATTTTGTATACCTGGAAATATGTGTATTTTCTGTGCTTGTTTGAAATATATCTTAACTGTATAGAATTCAGGTTGACAGTTTGAGTTTGTTTGTTTGTTTGTTTTTCATCACTTTAAAGACCACTGCCTTCCGGGTTGTATTGTTTCTAGCAAGAAGTCAACTGCACTGCTTACCTCGGCGCCTCCACACACTGGGTGTCCTCCCCTTCCAGCCACCCTGCCCCACTTTGTTAGTTTTTAGATTTCTGTTTATCATTAGTTTTGAGCAATTGTCACATGTCTTATTATAGATCCCCTACCTTACTCTTTCCGCCACCTTACTTCTAGTGCTTTGGGTTGGCTGAGATTCTTGGCATTTTGGCTATTTTATTTCAGATATTTATTCTGTCATTCCCCACATGACAAATTTATTAGGCTGCTTTAATTTTTTTTGTCCACTCATTGATATTCTATTAACATTTCTTTTTAAATTCTCTTTTCCTCTAGGTTCCATCTGGGATTGTTTTTTGCTAGGTACTAATGTATAATCTTTTCCTTTGAAAATATAAGAGCTGTTAATTTAATTCAGTGTATTTTTAATCTGAGACATTTTAGTTTTTGCTGTGGACTGAATGTTTATGTTTCCTTAAAGTCATATTCAAAGCCTAATCCTCACTGTGGTAGTAACCGGGAATAATCAGGTATAAGGTAGGGTTTGATGAATGGAATTATAGAATTTTTAAGAAAAACCCAAGAGCACTCTCTTGCTCTTTTTCCACCATGTGAAGGTACAGTGAGAAGGTCGCCAACTATAACCCCAGCCAAACACTGAATCTGCCATTACTTTGAGCTTGGATGTCTTAGTGTCCAGACTGTAATAAACGGATGTTTATTGTTTGGGCAAACTGGCCTGTGATAGATTCATTTATAGAAGTCTGAACTATGACAGATTTTAATCCATTGAATTGTGAAATGGGTAATTTTTATATTTTCAAAGTTTTTTTTTAAAGATTTTATTTATTTTTAGAGAGAGGACAAGGGAGGGAGAAAGAGTGGGAGAGAAACATTGATGTGCAAGAGAAACATTGATCAGTTGCTTCTCACATGCCCCCAGCCAACCTGGCCCTCAACAGGCCAGGCATGTGCCCTGACTGGGAATTGAACTGGCGACCTTTTGCTTCACGGACCAGTACTCAGTCCACTGAGCCACACCAGCCAGGGCTATGCTTTCAAAGTTTTATATTCTGATTTATCTTTCAATTCTTAAACATATAAAATAGAGTTATTATAACTGTCACCATCTTTATCTAGTGATTTGATTTGTGAAATTTCTGAGCTTCTTATAATTCTCCTATTTATGGATTTTGTTATGTTTTCCTACTTTGCATGGCTGCTAGTCTTTGTTTTAGCTTTTTGGGGTATAAAATATTTTCGTGTATATAAATACTATTGAGCTTTTTAAGGGATTCGGTTAAATTACTTAGAAATAGAGTGCTTTTGGGGGAATCTTTTTATTTTGTTTACTTTTTAAATAAATACTTTTAGATTTGCTAAAGAGTTTCAACATTATAATAGAGTTCCTATTTAGTTCTAATTCATCTTCCAAGAATAATATGTTACATAATGATTACATAATTATAAAATTAAAATAAGATTTATAAATTATTATTAACTAAATATAGCAGCATTCAAATTTCACCAGCATTATCCCTATTGCCTTTTTGTGTGTGTTTGTGTTACTGAGCAAACCAGGGTTTGGCCACCTGGAGCCTTTACACATGACACAGCAATTAGTGTTGAAGGAAACAGGTTTTTATTGACAGGGTTCCAACCAGGGGGTTCGGAGAGCACTCCTGCTCAGAACCCTCCTCTCCCACGAGACCCAGGACTTTCCTTACTTCCTAAAAGGCTATAAGCTAAAACTATGCTTGGAAGTTCCCCATATCCTTATCTGTCCATTAGCTGATCATGCAAATAGATCTCCATCCCCTCTGGAATGTGCACTTGTGGGATTCAGAGTCACCATCTTCTCACAGCTGCTCTCTCCTTCACAATCTGAGGTGAGCTGTTCTCAGCCTCCTTGTAGTGGTTGATGAAAACACATGCCATGTTACACTGGATCATAGAGGAGTCCAGGAAGGCACATGTCCCAAGAGAGTGACTTTTCCACACATCCTTCAGAGAGCAGAAGTCTGCAACTTGGCATTCCTGGTCACAGTTCAGCTCTAAGCACCTCTCACAAGTTGGGAGGCTAGGCACATCCTTGCAACACTATCAGCTCTGCTGTCATCTTCTCCAAGCAGACCTCCTCTCTCACTGCAGATCTTGTGACTCTCCCACTCCTGCCCTTCATCCTGCCCTAATTTGAATGCTTAGTCCGGAACTTCCTATGTGATTTCACATCTGGCTACTCCTATGGTTCGCCATTTTTGTCAGTTCTCCAGTGTCTTTTACCCCCTTTTGACTGCCATCTTTAGTCAGGGCAGGAGTTCCTGGTGACACAGGGGCATCTGTGGTGGGCATCTCACCCCCACTTCTCACACAGGCACTGCATAAGCTCCCCCCCACCCACGACTATGTCACAAGTCACTGCACGTGGTTCTCAGAGTCACTTACAAAATTAGCGCTGGGTAGCAGCTCTCTTCCCTTCAGGAAGGCACAGCTATTAACTTGCCTTTTGCTATGAAATACTGTACCATCTGCTCTCCCTGCCTCCAGCCCTGCCTCACATCCTGCCAGGATTGTGGGGGTGTTCTAATTTCTGGTGACCCATGCTCTGCACCCTGTTACATTTGTTTCTCCCTTTACTCGGGTACAATTGAGGTTGTCCATTTTTATTTCTAAGATTTGTTAGGTAGGACCAGAGACAGTTTAATTTAGGGCTAATATTTTTCAAATACTGAGTTAAAACTTGAGTAATCTACCCAATGGGGCTTGATTTATGATATTTCAAACATTGATTTGAAAATGAACTTTATCTGGCCCTCTGTGTGCTTTGGAGTTTATTTGCTCTACTCTTTTTGAGTTCTTTCCCCAAACTTTAGTATTTTTCTCATATACATATACTAATCAGTACTCAGCTGAAGACTTGTAAAGGATTCTCTTCAGATCTCTCAAACTTTCTTCCTATGTAGCTAGCTCTCTTGCCTTTGGAACTCTGCTGTGGGAAATCTAGCCTTCTTGGCCTTTCCAGACATCCATCCTTGTCTCATCATCTCAGTGAGATTCATCTTGGAATCTGAGGCCTGGAAATTCTCGTAGGCAGTAAGCTTGGGCAATTATAAGTCTCACATTTTTGTGTCCTATTTCTCCATGATCAGTGTCCTGTTATCCAAAGTCTGGAAAGTCATTTGTATTTACCATGTTTTTTTTAACGCTTTAGATTTTTTAAAGTTAAGATTGCAAATCTGGCCAATAATACTTCACATTATAAAAGATTAGAAGTCATATTTTTAAATTTATATTAATCAGATAATGTATGTATTTGGCTATGTCAGGCAACTCAGAAGTTCATACACAAAAACTGTAAATTATTTCAAACTTAATTTTAAGCTTGGTAGGAATTTTTACAGTTGAATTTAGATGAAGATAAGTATCTCCAGTATCATACTCTGTAGGCATAGAATGAAAGAGAGGTTCATCAGAATTTCTACCCTGCTGATATCCAAATTTGCTTTCTAACTCTATATTATTTATTGCATTAAATTTTAACTCCATGTTACTTGGGATTAGACAATCATTTACAAATGAAATAGATTATTTTTTTCATTTATTCTTAAATTTAAGATTTAATTTTTAATTAACCATGCCACAGTTCAGAAATACTGTATATATAAGACCCTTTAGTAGTTCTGGAGAAGATGGATTCCCAGTGTTTAATCTGCCATACAGGCAGAAGGAAAGCCTTGACATAATTTTTCTAATGCTAAATCATCCCAATTCTTTGGGTGAGAGAAAGGAGCAACACTCTTATGATGATAATTTGTTTTATTTACATATATTACTGGTCTTGGCTTCCTAAAAATTTGTTAAGATTTTTTTACTCTATTTCCATAATTGGAAATGCTCTTGTCTGGTTTTGATAACAACACATAAAAGACTGTATAAAGTTTATACATATATTTATACAACCATATTTAACTCATAAAAGCTTGTATAAGATTTTATAATGTGGGTACTGTATTTAACTTCAGTCTCAGAAAGAATTTTCCTGTACTCTCTTATATGTGGATTTCAGTTTAGGGTTTACTGTATTAACTAAATTTTAAGATTTATGTCATTTTTCATATATAGTTATATATCTTCACATAGTATATGAGGTCTGTCCAGAAGGTATCCAGCCATGTAATATGAAAAATGGAGACATTTACTGAAGGTACCAGATACAAAAAACATTTCACATAGGATAATGATGCTTTAGTCCCCTTCAAAGTAGGCACCTTGGGACCTCACACGTTTCTCTCCATAGCCATCAGCTGCCCCATTGTATTTTCCTGAATCTCCTCAATGATCTGATAGCTCTTCCCTTTCAAAGGTGCCTTTAGTTTTGGGAAAAGGTAGAAGTTGCAGGGCGCCAAATCTGGGCTGTAAGCAGGGGCTAAGTCACCTGGATGAGTTGATGTTTGTCAAAAACTCTCCATGAGATGTGATGCATGAGCAGGCATGTTGTCGTGATGAAGCTGCCAATCACCAACTACCCATGTCCCTGGGAATCATCCAAATAGTTTCTGCAGAGGAATGTTACACCTTAACACAAAATTTGATGCAGATTCGTTGATCTACTCACTCTGTCATTTTGAATGCAATGGCCACACAGTACGTGTACTCACTCAATGGTATCTGCTACCCCCACTGATTAGTACAGTGAAGTCATCATTGTTCATACATGTACATTCTAGTCCGCTCTCCTTGGCTGCCAGGTTATTACATCATTTTCATGAGAACTATTCTTGTTATATTAACAATGGCTGGGCCTTTTCTGGACAGACTTCTTATGTATTTTCATATACAAATATTCATGTATATCTCAATCTCTTCCTGTATATACAGTAGTAATATATTTCATTAATAGTTGTATCGATATTCAGATCGCTTACTCTCTCTACACACACATACATATACACACACAGTAAATTCACTCTCTACTAGACATAATTTGATGTATCACAAATATATTAAAATCAATTAGTTACTAAATTCATCAATTTCAATACTTCTTCCACTTATGGTACTATCATTTTTATCACAGAGAAATGTGAATATCCCTACCTCTTTCTTCTCTCTCTTTCTCACCTTTATACTATTGCCAAATTCTATAAATCTCAAAAATATGTTTCTAAATCACCACCTAGGAATATATAAAATTTGTTGATTTCTTCATCATCACTGACACTTTTTTAAGGTTTACTTGCTAATTGCAAACTCATCTATTACAGTAAAATTAGAGAGATCTCTGAACTGCAGATATAATCATATCATGCACTTCATTAAATTGTTCAGTTTTCAAATTTTCTTTTATATAATTTTTTCCACCTTACAATTTCTCAAATTTGTCATGATTGCACCCAAATCCTAGCCTTCCATCAAGCTATTTCTCCTTCCTGGAATACTACCTGCTGAAATTCTAATTTACCCTTCTTTTCCTCAAAATCATATTATTCTTTAAATGTCAGAGATGTCTCTCACATTTCTTAAATATTTGGATTTATGTTTAACAATTCATATAATTTCTTTAGCGTAATACCAATAAGACTTCATGAAAACATGCTTTCAGTTGGGTGTGTGGGTTAAAAGACTGGTAGAGTTTGAAAATAAGGATGTGGGAAAATCTAGGAAGTAGTTGGAAGTAAGCTTGAAAAAAAGATTTTTCTGACATACTTTGAAGATTATTAAATATTTAAATGATGGAAAGAGAATTTGTCAGGGCCAGCTGAAATTTTGGCAAGGGATTAAATCAGTATTGATTTAATACAATAAAATACTAATATGAAGCTGTAAAAATAATATGTATGATATATATATATGTATATATATATTAGGTTGTAAAATATCTTGAATATCTTCTCAGAAGTAAATTATAGTATGTGTAGTGATTTTCTATATCTGTCATTCTACTGAAATCAATTATTGGCTTTTATCTTTCATCATCCCAAAATTTTGCACAAAAGTATTATATAGATAATTAGAGCACATATATTTAGAGGAGAATCTAGTTACCCTCCAAGTCTAAAATATAATAAGTTTGTTGGGAAATATAGGAATAGATGATTAATTCTTCAATGTAAGAACTAAGGTATACAGTCATAAATTACAAATTATTTGTACGGTAATTTATATCTAATAGCAGTGTACAGATTAATCCAAAAAGGAAGCTACACTAGTGAATCACTTTTTCTTGGACAAGCAGTCTTTGGGAAACCTGTTATCTTAATTAACTCAAATAATGGTTTGCAGATGTCAGAACCTAAGGCAAGAAGGCCATCCTGGGAACACTGTGAATTCTGAAGTGTGTACTGTAATGAAAGCTTTTTAACAGCAGGTGTGATATGCAGAACTTTCACCGAAAACACTGGGAAAGATGAATGAGGAGACTTGAGTTTTATCCTTCAAGCTAAACACCATTTGAAAATCTAAATCATGATTTTTGGAAAGGGACTTACAGTAACATCTGACTATGAAATTCCAGAGTTTGCACTTTTCTTTAAATAAATTATTTCAATTTCTGAAGAGTATTGATGAATTCTTTTTAGAAACAGTGAGCAAGAATACATTTGCTTTAGCCCTGGCTGGTGTAGCTCAGTGGATTGAGCGTGGGCTGGGAACCAGAGGGTCCCCGTTCGATTCCCAGTCAAGGGCACATGCCTGGGTTGCAGGCCAGGTCCCCAGTGAGGGCCATGTGAGGAGCAACCATACATTGCTGTTTCTCTCCCTCTCTGTCTCCCTCCCTTCTCCTCTCTCTAATAATAAATAAATAAAATCTTAAAAAAAATACATTTGCTTTAACACAGTTTTTAGAAGGCACCCATTTTGAACTGTTAAAAGTAGTTGGAATTTCAAATTAGTGTCTTAGAAAGAAAAACAATACACATATATTAAATTATATTAAGTACAGAAATAATGAATTATCATTCTAAAACATAGATTAAAGAATCTAATATGGCTCAGTCAACTTTAAATAAAGATCAAATGGAAGATATGAATTTATGAAAAATTAAATCCTCATAAAATTTAAGATACTAGCCTTTTTAAAATATGGTTCCTGATATTTTTAAATGATTTTATTTATTTATTTTTAGAGAGCAGAAGGAAGGGAGTAGGGGGAAACATCAATGCTTGGTTGCCTCTCAAGCGCCCACTACTGGGGAACTGGCCTGCAATCCAGGCATGTGCCCTGACTGGGAATTGAACCGGTGACCCTTTGGTCACAAGCCAGTGCTCCATCCACTGAGCCACACCAGGTAGGGCTGGTTCTTAATTAACTGGGATGATTATACACATTGAAAGCATTTTAAGTTTAAGAAAAAAAAAGTACTTTAAATATTTGCTTAAATTGGCATTCCTCATGTTATCTATGAACTACTGAAATTTAACTATAAAATATGTATTTATGCCTACCACAGTTGTCCAACTCGTGGCCCACAGGCCACATGCAAACCAGGATGGCTATAAATGCAGCCCAACACTAAATCGTAAATTTACTTAAAACCTTTTTTTTTTGCACGTCAGTTGTTGTTAGTGTTTGTGTATTTAATGTGTGGCCCAAGACAACTCTTCTTCCAGTGTGGCCCAGAGATGCCAAAAGGCTGGACACCCTTGCAGCTAACAGCATCTAAAGTGCTTGACACAGTTATCTTAATGGAGTTAAAATGTCATGCAATTATTATTTTAAAACTTTTATTCTATTCTTTATATATAGTAGCTATTGTATACCAGTAAAAATATATTATATACTCACTATGTGGCTATTCCATGTTAATTAAAAAAAAAAAAAGGCTGAGAACAAATCTGTCTTTTTTTTATGTCCCCAGCATGCTGCACTTGCTTTCCTTGGAGAGGGTGAGGTACTTAACTTCAAGAACCACATCTATTTTTGTAATAACTGTTTTTTAGTTCTGAACATAGGGCCTGGAAAATTATCAGAGATCAATTCATATTATCGAATGCTTAAAATGTAGTACCACGGGTGTGAGTTTTTAAGATCCTATATTAAATTAAATAGCTAACTAAACAAAAGGGGTTAGGCGGGCTTGCTAATGAAGTTTGACTTAATGTCATACTAAAAAAATGGGTTTGCCAACAAAATAACAACATTTAAAAATGATAACTGATGATAGTGTATAAGAAAGATGACATTGAAATATATATAGTAATGGGCAAATAATTTATGGTATTGTGGTTGAAGAGTTGAAGACAAGTTTTGGGCATGTTGAAGAAAGATAACGGTGAAACATTTCATGGAAATGTTCTAAATACATTTTATTTATTTATTTAAAATATATTTTTTTAAGATTTATTTATTTATTTATTTTTAGAGAGAGGGGAAGGGAGAGAGACAGAGAGGGAGAGAAACAGCAATGTATGGTTGCCTCTCACATGGTCCTCACTGGGGACCCGGCCCGCAACCCAAGCATGTGCCCTGACTGGGAATCGAACCGGGACCCTCCGGTTCCCAGCCTTTTTCCTTTTTTTTTATCCTGCATAATACCTTATTTGTCGGACTATATCTCACTTAGATCTCTTTCGATATTATTTAGTTTTTTGACCTTTATTTTATTCTCATTTAAGATTGTGTTCACTACAAGAAAAGGAAAATGTGTTTCACCCGATATATCAACTGGCACTTTTCCAATGTAAATTTCAGTCCGTTTTCTTCTGCACACACTTGTTATCATTAGAGTCACTTACGTTCATGTCCAGGTCCATGTTCTTGATTCTTCTCATGTAATATGATCTGAAATTTGATACAGGTTTTTGTTCTTCAAATTCATTACCAGAGTTTGGAATTTAGTGCAAATTTGGTATTATCTCAAGAATAACTTTCTAAAACTTATCTTATAGACTTCATTTATAGGACTTACTACTTCCTATTCATGTTTTGATTCCACCTCTATCTCTAACAGTAGTATAGATAAAGTGGTTGTTATTTTAACATATAGAATGACTACTGTACTGCTCCCAGTAATTGCATTATAAGACACATGCTATGAGAATAGATAAAATGGTATGTGTTTAAATTTAACTAAACAGATTGTTAGATTCTGGTTTTGTATTAAATGTTAATGTACTATCCCGTCATTTTGCTACCCATTAATATCAGCGTCACACAGATGTCTTTGTTTCCCCACTAAAAAATAAAACTGATTGTCGATTTGTTTCTTTTCAATGTTATGCTTCTTTTCGGAATTTTCAATTTTCTTTCTGTTTTCTCAGAATAACATTAAATGCTGAAAAACATTTACCTCCTCCCTTAATGTCCTAAGATGCTTGTTTTCTGGACTTGCTGATTTGCACACGTACAAATTTTCAAGGTATTCCCTTACATTATGTTTATATTTTGCAAATTTTTCGTTACTCTCTAATTGCTTTAATTTTTTCTTAGTTATTGTCAGAAAATTAGATATGCTAAAGGTTATCAGTCTTTCCTAACATCAATAAAATAGCTTTTATAGTGAAGTACTTCAACTATTTTACAAATAATTTACAAATATTTTGTTTTGAAGTGAGGACCGTGAACAGTGATGAAGAAAATTAATTTTCGTGCTACTACTATCTTAATAAATGTTTAAAAAATATTAGCCAGGCCACTTTAAGATTTTCTTTTTATTCAGTGCAATGTGAAATTACATTGCCTGCAAATAAATTTCTTTCTATCATGGAAATTTTTATTTAAATACTTGAATTAGATTACTTTAAAACAATGCCAAATTGCTTTTTGTATTCCACTATAGACTGATGAAGATGCCAACCGATACTATTTGGATGGTATTGTTTTACCAAAGGACTTAAGGAAGCTTTCTTCTTATAAATAATCAATGAGGCAGGGATTTATCATTAACTATTTAGTATATGACAGGCTTTCTAACAGACTATAAAGGTTCAATGGTGGGAAAGACAAATCATTTTTTTAAATTTATCCTGTAGCTTTCATTCTCTTGGTTAGTACACATAATTAATATGTAAATAAGATGGCAATATAAAGTTATCTATGTATCTATCTATGTGTCTATGTATCTATTTATCATCTATTTATCTAGCTCACCTTATTATACAGGTGCTACAATAACAGGATAACATTAAAGAGTGACTACTCCACACAATAGTATTCTTTTAGATACAATATCAGGGGATATTGCCATGAAAATGATATTTGCACTGATGTTTTAAGGAAAAGAAGAGAGATCTGTGATGTTTGTGATGGTGGAAACGAACTCCCTGGAACATAAGAGTGTGATGTGTTCTGGAAACTTGGGATGTGGGATGGATAGAGCTTACGGTGACTGGAACAAAGGTTTGGAGAAATAGGGAAGGACAAATCAACACACTGATTTATATTTTAAAGTTTATTTTAACAGTTCTTAGCAGGTGAGTACTAGCAAACAATAATTTCCCAAGGGAAAACAAATTATAAAATGTTTAGGGTACATCAGATAAAATTTTTCTGTGGCTTGGCCTAGGTGAAAAACATTTGGATGTAAGTCTGACTGGCAATTCTCTCAGGCAATAGGGACGTGTAGGGTGGCCATTATCACCGCTCCCATTCAGTGTAGTCCTAGGAGTCCTCGCTGGAGCAATCGGGCAACATAAAGATACAGAGAGTTGACGATTAACTTTAGAAATTACCACAGACCTCGACACCTTTAAGAGTATTACTTTTTATTATTGTGTTCTCAATATATGGAGAGATCCTGTCCTCCTTTTTTTTTTTATTTATCTCTCACCTCCTCCTTTCTTTCCCATTCTTGTACATCTACATTTTCTATCTCTTATTTTTCAAGGTGAGAGAATAATGCTAATCATAAGAGAATGATTTTAAAAGTTTGAATATTTTAAGATTGAGGAAAACTGTCTTTTTTCTCTAAGTCTGTGAAACTACAGCTATTGGAGTAATAGGCTCCAAGCCCTCGTATTTTTTACTGTACAGCCACTTTCTGATGGAGCTAATGGAGATTTTAGAAAGATGGCTTGTCAGGTGAGCATATTCCTGTTCTGTGTTGTCATTCTTCCTTTATAAAAATGCTATGATTAGTCATGCAGTTTAATTTCTAAAATGGGGAGGGCTGATAATTTTGATTTATATAGAGAAAAAAAGATATAGATATTTAATACAGCATACTGTGAAATTCCTAAAAAGACAAATATTAAGAATATGAAGAACTAAGATTAAAGTTGAAAATAAATTAATCTCATCCACACAAAATGAAAGTACGGTATATTTGGATTTTTAAACTTGTTATCAAAATTTCTCTATGCCTAATGGTTTTCATAGGACTGTGCCTTGTTTCACATTCGCCCTCACTGTTTACATCTTTTGAGAGTAGGGCTGAGGCTAAAGCGAGTAAATGATACCTGCTCTCATGAGGCATCATTTGTAGAAAAGTCCCCTCAAGATATCTAAATATAATGATTTAAAATATGTACGTCTTGGAGTTTAATCCAAGATGTAAATTAGAATCAATTTATGGTAGGTCTTTAATTCAAGCTCGTATTCAATGTATTAAGAATCTGTGTTGATAAATTCACATGTAAAAATTAAAAGTCTCATGGCTCTCCTTCCTTCATCCACTCCCTGTAAACTGTGCCCCAAATACCACAATTCCTTGCCTTGAGATTTCATGCAATATTTGTTTTTACCTGCACTGGGTGCTTGCTCTCAAGGTAAGTCTGCTCATTTCACATTGTTCCTCATGGTAAGTAAACAACTAAGCTGCATCTGTTTTTCTAGGCTGGGTTTTGTAACCTTTGCTAACTGTCCAAAATCACTTTCATAAATAAAAAATAAAAGTGAAAAATCCAAAATAAACTCCAAAACACTCCCTTAAAAATAGGCAACAAATTTTTATTTCTTGTAACGTTAAAATATAGCCTACCATTCATTATTAAGTGTTCACTTATCTACCAGATTCATTCACTATGGGTGTGCCATAAAACTGATCTCATGTTAAGTATTGACTGGTCAAATTTAGAGACAAGAATATCCAACTGCATAACAAAAGGAATCTTAACCTCTTCTATTTTTATCTAATAGACTGAACTTGACAGCTAACAAAAAGCTTTATTTGTACCTCTAATTCTTAAAATAAAAAGAGTATAAAATACTAAATTACTGAATCTGTGTACAGATATCACCTAAGTTGTCCTTTCATTTAATACTTATGTAAGAATGGCTGGAATTCTAATTCTGATATTTTAAAACATCTTTTACTCATGATTTGTGTGATTTCTGATCCTGGGAATTTGTATCTTAGCCACTACTAGGTTTTAGTTTTGCCTATATTAATTCTGTTTATGAGTTTTTCAATAATATTAGATTGTTGCCATTGTTGTTTATTGGATATGGCCAGTACCTATTATTTAATGCTCCTATTGTGTTAATAAAATTTAATTAAAACAGAATATTCAATGTTATGATGGATTTGCATTACAGGAAATTAAAACAAAATTGCCACACTGGCTGGTGTGGCTCAGTGGATTGAGCACTGGCCTGCGAAACAAAGGGTCACTGGTTTGATTCCCAGTCAGGGCACATGCCTGGGTTGTAAGCCACACCCCTCTTAGGGTGGTGTGAGAAGTAACTACACATTGATGTTTCAGGGTGAACAAGTTTAAAAGTTGAATTCAGAAAACATGATGCATGGGGCATTTTTCAGTTTTCCCCAAAGGATAATTCCTATGCAAACATTTATCAGACACATGAAAGTCCAAAATACTGAGTAGTCACAAGTCTTAACAGGAGAGACAGGTTAAACTTTAGGCCATGAAACTTGACCAGCAGCCAGAGAATTGGGTTGTCTGAGGTGTCAGAAGTGGAGATGGACCTGAAGCAAACATGATTGTGGAGTATTGAAAATGTGAACATGAAGAGAAAGACAGGTCGCCAGTGAGTTCATTCATGATTTGTGAAAATGTAGGATTTATGCTACTGCCACCCATTTGCAGGCAGTTTGCTATTCTAGATCTTAGGTTGCAAAGTTACATGTGAAATGTGAGAAAGGGAGAAATTGTCAAGGCTTGAAATCAAAGACTAGGATGATGTTCTCCAAAGCAGCCTAATGAGTTTGTAAGACATGCAACGCCACTGTGTTTCAGGAGCTCTCAGTGGTCAGGACATTTTAGTAGTAAGGAATACTGTTTACTGCCATCTCTCAAAGTTATTAGACAAGGGATAGATGTGATAATACAATACATATTGAGTTGTCTTGATAGTGATGCCATTTCCCTGAACCTGTCTATCCTTCCATCATCTCCAAGTAGCTATTTCATCTTTTTTTATTTAGACTCTCATTGCTCTTATGCTATTGGCAATGGGAAGCAGACTGACTGCCTATGCCAGTGATAACTGCTCACCATCCCCACTAGAATACAAGTTCCTTCAAAGAAAAGTTACTTTTATATTAACATTTATATCCCTAGATCCAGAAACAGTACCCAGATTTATTAAATGTTGTTAAGTATTGATAGAATGAATACATAAAAGAATCACGTTAATTTTCCCACTCTCAATTATAGACAGATGGGCCATAAAATTTTGTGTACTTCCCCCTCCACTGAATTCAGAGGAAACAAACAGTATTTTAAGCACTTTAAGGACAAAAATGTTCCCTTATCTCTTTTATCTTGAGAATAAAAGAGTTTATTTCTTATGTACCATTAATTTTCATAGAAGAAACACTGAGATAGGAGCACTTCTCATGTAAATCACAATTTAATTTTCACAGTCATATACTACAGATACTGTGTTAATGTCCTATAGTAGGATTCTTGACTTGAGTGGCTTAGTTAGTATTTTCAAGGTCACATACCTGAAATCAGGATACAAGTGTCTCTGATCTCAAACACTATGGCCTACTACTTTCCAAGCATGTCTAGAGTGTTTTAGATACAGCAAACAGCACTCGCATGAAAATAAGTACATGGTCGTGTTTACATCCCCCCTTATTCAGTAACATTAGTTATACCTTGGTTGGACTCTACCATCTATGGGATGTCAAAAGCTCTCCTCTGAGTGCATTGTAAAACTATGGGACTATAGATTTCTGTAGAGTTACTAGCTCTATGAGAACTTGGACAAATTAATATTTCTCTCTTAGTTCATTTTACCATATGCAAAGATAATATCCAAATATCCAGAAGACATATATGTATATAAAATCTCTTCCTTTTCAATTCCTGCTCTTTATCATGCATCACCTATTTATATTAAAATGAAATTATCCTTTCTTTTCCCTTATCTTAACTATTCTATTTTCAACAATATCCAGCAGTTAGGAGAATAAGGAGACTATTTATAATCGATCGATTGAAAATTAGCATTTTTGTGTATATGTACATTAGAGATTAGTATTTTGACAACACATGAGTGTCAACCATCATCTTGCTGAACTATCCCAATGGCTCACAGTGCCGTGCATCTGAGCAGAATAAGCGATGCCAATTTGTAGGAAATGTGATCAAAATAAATCGCATTCCATATTTAAAGTAAAAGTAAGCATTGTGATATTTTTAAATATTATATAATTATACTCTACAGTTAAAATTTCAGTGTTTAAAAATCAAAGATGATAGCAAAGTCTCATAAATAAACATGGATAATATAAAGATTATTTGTGCCTCCTAGATTACCAAGAATGAAGATGCTGTGTGCTTGCTATTGTCTTTGTTTAATTAACTTCTTTTAGGTACGATATATAATAATTCAATTTTTAAAAAGTTTTAAGCAGTAGAAGAGCCTAAGGAAGATAGCAAATATTACATGAAGTCTCCCCACTTGGAAATTAGAGTTATTATTAATAACTCTCATATTTTTTATAAACACATACACAGATATAGGATGTTATTAAGTTTTTTTTCAAATTAGAATTGATATCCCCATCCTTCATCTTGTCTCCATCAACCACCGTTCTACTTCCTAAGTACATTATAGATAATAAGTACTATTCCATATTTTCCTATGATATAGATATATTCATCTACAGAAAATTATAATTTGAATTAAATATTAGAATTATTAATAAGTATACATTTAATACACAGGGTAGTTTAGAATTTTTAATAAGTTGTACATTTAATATATACAGCAATATGGAGTAGACATGTGATCTTTGTATTTCAAGTTCTAGTATTAGTACCTAGTGTAGTCCGAAAACAATTTAAAATCCTCATGCAAATTCTCTGCCATGAAGTGTTGGTAGAAAAGGGATATAACTCAAAATGTACTCATGATAAAAATTATATCCATGATCAATTATATGTATTTAAAAATAAAGATACTATTGGGTAGAGTAAATAGTGTGAGAGCAGTTAAGGAAGCTGCTTGAATTTTGACACAGCTGAAGCTCAGGCTGGTATAAAACTGGAAGAGAACATCACATGGAACTTGAAAAAAACTGCTAGCTTTAGAGTTAAAAATGGGCAATTTAAACAAATTTAATCTCTTATTTCCTCCCGTTGGTGGGGGCCCACTAGAAATGGCAAAGAACGTATATAAATATATAAATAATATATGTTTTATTTTATTTTAATTTATTTTAATTGTATTTTTCCATTACCATTTAGTCCCCTTATACCCCCATTCCCTCCACAATCTCCACACTGTTGTCAATGTCCATTAGTCAGTCTTGTTTCCTTTTTGCTCAGTCCCTCCACCCTTTGACTTACAAGAACATATGTATCCTAAAATGTATTTATAAATAAAAAGAATGTGTATATTAAAATATATAAATAAATGAACTCACAAGTTAAAAACTACAAAAAGAGCCCTGGCTGGTGTAGCTCAGTGGATTGAGCACGGGCTGCAAACCAAAGGGTTGCCAGTTTGATTCCCAGTCAGGGCACATGCCTGGGTTGCAGGCCAGGTCCCCAGTGGGGGCCACATGAGAGGCAACCACACATTGATGTCTCTCTCTCTTTCTCCCTCCCTCCTCTTCTTTCTCAAAATAAATAAAATTTTTAAAAAATACAAAAAGAGAATATCAACGAAATATTCAGAGTTGGAAAACTAATGGGTTAAACTAATAATAACAGATTGAACCCCTCAGGAAAAGGGTGAACTTATGATGCAGTGGTGTTACAGGGCAGAATGGGATTTGGCCTCTTGCGGCCGTATACAACCATAAAACAGACATTGATGGGGAAGGAAAAGTATTTTTATTAATAAGGCACCCAATTTAGGGTTGCTGGGATCTCCTCTGCTCCAAGCCATTCTCTTGTGCAGAGAAATCCCTTTGTTCCCCAAAGGAGTGAAATCCAAATCCATGGCCATAGCCCCCTCAAACTTATTTGCCCTTTTGGAGTCCAAGGCTGCTACATAGATGAGTCTCAATCTCTCTAGCTCAGGGCTCTCTCTTTCCGGAGCATGCGCTTGTGAGGCCAGTGTTTCCATTGTTCCCCACAGATTTCTCCCCTCCCAGCACTGGGCACACTGCGAGACCACTGCAGCGGTCCTGTGAGAGGCTCAGTCTACTGGGCCCCCAGCATCCAGGTCTCCTTGCAACCTAGGGCCTGGGAACTCTCCTGGCCAGCACCTCTATGCACCACTCTTGGGTTGAGAAGAAGGGAGCAGTCCCAGACCCACACTCTGTAGCGCTGGGTCACAGCATCCACCTGAGCCTGCCACTGGCGAGGTGCATGTTCCACATGAGCATGCTTCTGACGATGCGAGCAGGGCAAGACAAGATCCAAAAGCAGGCCCCAGCACCCTGCAGGCCCACTGCGGGTTGGGCACGTGTTCTGTCACAGGGGCTGGCTCCCCACCATGCAAGTGCGGGGAACACATAGAGGATGCCTGAATGGCTCCACGAAACCTCTGAGCCCCACCCCTACTGAGGGGTGAGGAAAAGAGCAGGAGCTTCTTTGTGTCTGTCACTTTAAATCTTTCCCCCCAAATCCTATATGCCATGGGAACGTCCAAATGCCCAGCTTATGTTGGGCCAATATCCACCATGTACCCACACAGTGTTTCCTCCCCATTGGCCACCATAATCAGGAAGAGGGTAGGAAGGTTTAACGTGAGTTGTGACCTTTTTGCTCCCACAGCCCACGCAGGCTCTGTGCGAGCAGTGTCACAAGCTGCATTAAGTGTTTACTGTTGCCTCTGGGGTATGGAACCATACCTGAGCTCCAGTTTTAATATCTGGCTGCCTTTTGCACTTCTTAGACCCTCTAAGGGGTTTCTGGATAGGGAAGACCCTTGTGCCTCACTGCCTCTTTTTCCCTCCTCCTACTGAATTGTGCTATGCCTACTGGGTTGTGCTATGTTGTAGAACTAGCTTGTTTACTATTGCCTGAGGCAGCCCCTTCCTCTGTAGCCCCTCCCTTCTCAGGGGAAGTGTAGCCTCTCAAGCCAGATATAAGTTTTCCTCCCTTGCTCAAAAGCCATCTGGCCCCTCAGTGTTACAGCGAGGGGATCCTAGGACTTTAAATAGCTTTAGTAATTTGAGGAACCTAGAACCTCTGAAAATAGGGGTAATAAAAATAGAAGGAGAATTAGTAAGTTAAACGTATAAAAATTCACGTAGATTCCTCCCACCCTCAGTACCTGGATGATTTACCCTCCTCGCCCTGGAAAACACAAGAGGGTTATTCTCTGGAGAAACTGAATCTGAAGGATTGGTGCTGGGAGAGAGGGGCAGCATGTGGGTACATCTGAAGACAATGTAATCTTATGTAAATGAAGAGACTGACTAGTCCAATAAAACCAAAGGATTTGCTCTTAGCTTGTATTTTTCTTCTTTTCAATTCAAAAATAATATACTCATTTTTGACCAAATGATATGAACTGCCTACCAAAACTGTCAGTATATCGTTATATTTGAAATTTTGTGTATAGTCCTTATAAAAAGTTTCACTGTTGAAATTTTTCAGCCTGTATGTCCTGACCATGTATTATACAAGACTTTGTATAAAGATAGTTTGTGTTATAAAATCATAGCACATAATGATACTTGTTTGTTCTGGTGGAAAACACGTGTTGCAAGTGTAGAACAAATTTAAGAAGAAATTTCAGAGCAGTATTTGATATCTTTCAAAGGGAGTAATCAGGAATTCATTCTAAATATTCCATTTAATGTCATTTAAAAAATTAAATGATATTGTTAGCCAAAAGACCTAAGTGCATCCATAGTTCCAACCTCTTTGGAGACCGTCGTTGCAGGGAAGCTTGTCAGCATGGGAAATCTCTGTACTTTCCTCTCAATTTTGCTGTGCATCTAAAACAGCTCTTAAAAAATTAAATCTTTATTAGGAAAAAATTAATAGGACTTGGTTATCAAGAAGTAAAGAGAAATATTGGTGTTTTATGAACAGAAAGAAAGAGTAATATACAGAAAAAAAGGAAGTAATTGCAGCATAACAAAATGACTAAGCACTGGGTTTAGTTTAGGAAATACTGAAGTTAATGGGGTTTTTTGTTTCTGGAATGTCACTTATCGTGATAGAAGAATTGATGTCTCACTAACAGCTCCATTTTCTACAGAAAAACAAAACAAAATAAAAACTTAGTGAAGATCTTATGTGTTCACCAAAGGCCTACATATCCAACTTTACATCCCATGAAACAATGTATGAATGAGGTCAAATTCAAAATTCACAAAAGCACTAGAAAATGACCATTAAAATAACAGTACAGATTTTTGTACTACGGACTTTTTATACAATCGTTTTTTCTTTTAAACCATTTTTCCCTATAGCTAGGATAGTGTCTGGATTGTAGAGAAAATATTTAGTGAGGGACAAGAAGAAAAGTAGTGGCTGTAGCTACATGTACATCTTTCGATTCTGCACAGGAGCAAGTGAAATATTTGAGCTTTCTATATTCAAAAGCCTCGGTATTTTTACAGGTATGTATGCATATATGTATGCGGAAAAAAATCTCCTTCAGTTCAGGAACTTCAAGGTCATTCAGAAGACGTTCTGATCTTTTAAACTCTAGGTTTAGATGTTATCTGTAAGGACTATAAGACACACACACACACACACACACAAATAATGGTGATTATCTTTAATTCCTTGCCTAAGGACATCTAATTAAAAAGATGGAAGGATTTCGTTTGGTCTATGTTGTATATTTAGCATTCAAACACTGCTGAAGAATAAATAAAATGGCCAAGCTAGTACTTCCCAGAAGAATATTGAAGTGTTCCAACTATGCGCACTAAGTGAGCCCAAGAAGGAAAACCTACAAATACCGACAGTTTCAGCTCTTTCGAGGAAATGGCTCAGCCACATCACAGTACAATGAGGGCCAGCAGTGGGTAACACTGAGGTTCACGCAAAGCTTTCATCTAAGGATCACCCAAGTTTTGAGAAATGGCACTATTATGGAAAAGAAAGTAAAGGAAACGACGTGCGGGGGGTGGGGGGATGCTTGGAGGGAATCACAACAGGGAAAGAGGAAAGGCTGAAGAAACCATGTCTTCCTAATTAAAAGACATGACAAAATGGAGATGCTGAAAGTCATTCCCTCAAAACAAACTAAATGTTTTAGATAAAATAATAACAAAACACATTCAAAAGATCATATAGCCTTTGACAAAGTAAGCAAAACCCTTTGACTTTAAGAAAAGCAGAGTAAGAAGTTTAGAGATAAGAATTCAAAGATCTGCAGATATTTTAGAAGCAACTAAAAAATTATATGCCTGAAGGTTGCTAAGAAATTCTGTATCTTATAATTCTTTGTTAGTAGATTCAGAGAAGGAATCCAGAAAACTGCTATAAAAATATTCCCTAGAGGTGGACTACAAAAAAAAAATGCTGTTTTTGGTTTGATGCTGAGGAAAGGTTAAAAAAGATGTTTTCATGATATATCAGGAGCACAAAGAACTATATAGGTGGGTTCGAAATTGTCTACAAATTTTAAAAGAGGCAAAAAAGAAATATATGTGCAAACTATGTAAAAATATCAATAATTGATTATAAAAAGAAAAATAAAGTCCTAGGATTTGACCAAGCCTAACATCCATTTTTAACAAAAGTTCTTAGCAAACCAGGCATGAAAGAAAACTTCCTTAGTCTGATAAAAGTGTTCTCCTAAAAATACTTAATACTTAATGGTGGGATATTAAACTTGCTCCCTGAGTTTCAAATGAAGCAGTCATATCAGCTGTCACAGCTTCTAAAACAATGTTCTTAAGGCCTGATTCCATGAACCAACCTTCATTATGACTTTAATGTAGGCTATGATAGCTTAAAAAAAAATCCATTCTTATACACCTAAAAATATAACACATAATAAAAAAGAAGTCAAAATCCATTTATTCAAACATAACATTATTATATATTTTAAAAATCAAAAAAATAATATAAGAAAGCTTTTAGAATCAGTAAATCTATCTATCAAGGTAATATATCGCAAATCATTTAAAAATCATTTGTAATTTCATATATCAGTTATGAATACATAAAAAGCTTTCGATAGACCTTTATCATTTACAGTAACATCAAAATATTACATGTCTAGGAGTAAGTTAAATAGCAAGGAGAAATATGCTGAAGACCTCTATGAAGAATTAAATGGCTACAAACTGTTTGACAGTCTTCCCATTTAGAGGTGAGTTTCTGTCTCCTCTTCATCCTGGATGTGACTGCTTTGACTGACAGAATACAGTAGAAGTCATATTTTACCAGTTCACAGGCTCAGGCCTTAAGAGACTGGCAGCTTCTAGTTCGTACCTCCTGGAATACTGGCTCTTGGAATGTAGCTGCCAGGCTGGGAAAAAGACCAAGTAGCCCTATGGAGAGGCCCAGAGCCAACAACCTCAGGAGAGTCTTTAGCTGTCAGTCATTATCAACTAATCAGCCATGGGATCAAGCCATTTTGGAAGTGGTCCCAGCTGAAGTTACACTGGGGAAAAGCAAACTGTCTTCACAAAGCCCTGATCTAATTGTAGATTAATAAGCAAAATAAATCATTGTTTCTTAACTACAAAATTTCAGGGTAATTTGTTATGTAACAGTAGATTACAGGAAAAAATATTTGTGTCTTTGAAGATTCTATATTGTAATAAGATTCTCTGCGAATTGATTTATAGATTCAGTGCAATCCCAATAAGAAAACCAGACACAAAAGTAATATATGCCCTATGATTACATTCATTAGTGTTTAAAATGAAGCAACACAAATCTGTGGTGTGAGAAATTTTGAAACTGATAGCTTTTGGATTGAAGTGAGGTAGAAATAAAGTATGACTTCTTTGTGGATTGTAATATTCCTGGTGCTGTTTACACGGTGGTGTTTGCAGTGAGAAAAAACAAGCTGAACATGTACAATTTATGCTCACTTTTGCATAATTAATGCTAACAAAAAGTTTACCATTAAAAAAACATTGTAGACCTGGCTGATGTAGCAGTGGACTGAGTGCCGGCTGAGACCCAAACGGCCACTGGTTCGGTTCCCAGTCAGGACACATGCCTGGGTTGTGCGCCAGGTCCCCAGTAGGGGGCATATGAGAAGCAACCACACGATATTTCTCTCTCTCTTTCTCCTTCCCTACCCCTTTCTCTAAATATAAATACATAAAAATATTTTTTAAAAAAGCATTGTAGAGAAGCATTCACAAAAAAAAGTATCCATATACTTATGCAAAATATTGGAGGTAATATTACATACTTTTTGTGATGAAATATATATTTTATTAAAGTGTTATAAAAAGAAAACAAGGTATTAATTATTCTTACAAGCAAAATTGTGGTTTATAAAATTTTTAATCATTTCACTGAAATGAGTGAACTTGGTGAAAATGTGAATTATCACAATCAATAAACCTGGATAATGATTAGATATCAGGTTAATTACACACTAAAATTTTCTATAATATTAAAGTATTTCATAATTTAAGAAAACATAAGACCAGGATCACAATCTATGAATTGTCAAATAATTCCAACTAACAAACTCTATGCATTCTCTATCCAAAGCTTGAATTTGGGTCCCCGTCACAGAGCTGCATAAAGATCTTTATGTACTGTACAGCTGAGCTCTATGGTAGAGCTCATAGGTCTTGGGTTTCCTCACCTCACGGCTATAACTGAAAGACAAAGGAAGAAAAGACCAAAAATGGAAGGTGGTTAGAGAGCTTCTTTCTCCCAGCCAAGTTAACTAGATTTTATTGTCTTTTTTTCCCCCTGTGGAAAATAGGAAAGAAGAAACTATCCAGAGATACTTTTCAAGCAAGAAATAGATTCATGCCAGTTCTCATCACACCATTGTCAAGGGAAAACGTCCCTGTGCACAGTGGTATCAAAAACTCCAGTAGAACAGTTCAATATAAAATTCCTTTAGTCCTCCTTTAGAATTTCTAGTTATTATTTAAGTTGGTTCTTTGTCTGATTAAACAGTGCTCTCCAAAAATGGAGTGTGTTGTGAGAGATAGAGGAGGATTAGTAAGAAGGGATGAACCTTATATTGTTACTAGGATAAGAGTATAAATCTACCATATCAGTAATTGCCCAGTACGTATTTAAGTAATAACATCATTCTCATTGGCATTGGCTTTTATCATGTCACTTTAATTTTACACATACCAATTTCATAGGTTTTATTTTATTATGGTGTTCATTCATCTATGTTAGAACTACTTTCCCATCAGTAAATGAGTGGATCAGAAAACTGTGGTACATTTAGACAATGGGATACTATGCAGCAGAAAGAAAGAACTCCTACCCTTCACGATAGCACGGATGGAACTGGAGAGCATTATGCTAAGTGTAATAAGCCAGGTGGTGAAAGACAAATATCATATGATCTCATCTATAAGTGGAAACTAACCAACAAAACTAACAAATGAGCAAAAAAGAATGAGAGACATGGGAAAAAAAGAACAAACTGACAGTGACCAGAGGGGAAGCAGGATGAGGATAACAGGGGAAGAGAAGGGGACAGATCAAGTTAAGGAACATGTGCTAAGGACCTATGGGCAAGGACAATGCGGTGGGGGGTTGTCTTTGGGAGTGGGGTTGAACGAGGCAGGGGAGAGCAACAGGGAGAAAAATGGGGACAAATGTAACTGAACAACAATAAAAAAAATTCAGACTTTTCAAAGATATTCAGAAGTAAAGCAAACTGACAATAACACTTGATTAGTCTTATAAACATACCCCTGAAAAATATATTTTTGGAAGACTGATTTTTAAAATGTTCTTTCTTATTAAGTATCATTTCTAATTAATTTTTTAAATTTGTATTTATTTATTTTTATTGTACTTTTCCATGACCATTTATCCACCTCATACCCTCTCCCCCGCCATGCAATCACCACACTGTTGTCCATGTCCATAAGGCCTTTCTCTTTTTCACTCCGTCACTGAGCTGTCATCCTGCTTTCTATCTATGAGTCTGTCTCTTTTTTGTTTTTTAGTTCAGTTTGTTCATTTGATTCCACATATGAGTGAAATCATATAGTATTGGTCTTTCACTGACTAGTTTATATTTTTATATCTTAGCTTATCTATAACTTTTTAAATTGTATAATTATGCTTTGGTTAAGTAAACAAATATATGAAACTTTGGATTGATGTAAAAGATAGCCTTACAGTCCATAATGCTATTCAGTAGAAATGCTTCAAGTAAAAATTCCCCCAATATATTTTGAATGTGGTTTTATTAAAAAATTATTCTCAACAGACCTTTATACAAATATATTTATTTTTAAGGTGAGCTATACCTACACAGAGATTATTTATTAAAAGTACTTTGGGTTTCTTTTCTACATAGTTTTGGTAACAATCCTTCTATTAAGATCTGTCAATTGATGAAATATATCATTTAATCTGGGTTGGTTAGTCCGACATAGTTAGAAAAATGTGCTTGGGGAATATTTACTTTGCCTCAAATATGAAGAAGTGGTCACTGCTGGAGGCAGCAAAGCAGACTAAGTGAACCTAAGATCTTTCCAAGGAAAATAATAATGTATTTTAAACCCAGTGCAGAAAATATTGTGTCTAGAGTTACTACAAAGTGGTAAAAAACTCAGTTATTTTTCAAAGGAAACAGTATATTGAGTTAAGCATAAACAAAATACTAAATAATGAATGACCAAATATTCAAGTAAAATGACACTTGAAGGAAAAACGCAGTGTGAATATCAATGCATTTGTCAAAAGCTATAGAACTTTATAACACAGAGACGGAACCATATTGAATCAAAGTAAAAATAAATTAACAGGTAAAAGGAAGCTCGGATGGAATGGAGAATGTGGCAAAGCAATCTGAATATATTACAAATGTATGTAATGGCCTCACTGATGGGGACGGGAGAAATGGTGCTGCCCTAAATAACTTTGAAAAAGAATGTAGTCTGTGAGACTAAAGGTGAAAGAAATTGCACATGACACTATGTTATTTGATAGTGTTTCTCCCCCTCAGGGAATTAGGTGTCAATAATCTACACCAACATTCACTCAGACTGTAGTTGAACAATTAAGTAAATGGATGGTGGGAGCAGGATTTCTCACATTTGGAATGCGTGTTTATAGATAAGCAAGGAAAAGAAGCTAGAATAACCCATACTGGTAAGGAATTATAGTTAAGAACATCAGCCCATTACATGGGTAGCTTAATATAGATACATGTGATTACATATGAAATATTTATGAGTATTTATGTATATGCATGTTAATATATGCCCATACATTTTCTTGTTGTCAGCTATGAGGGCCTAGAAGAAATGACATCTTAGCAGGTTGGATAAAATCACTTTATTCTTAAGAATACTGTATGGGAATGAGAAAGAAGAATAACTTCAGTGGAGAAACCTGACAAATACTACCTTAGCCAAATTATCATGTTCCAAATCAACAGTGATAAATCGTGACAAGAGTATGTATCCTTCATATGTGGTAAAAATGACACTTTATCTACCACCCTCCTCCCAAAACTACATAACCCAAGTAAGTATGAGAAAAATATCAGGCAAATTCCAACTGAGCTACATTTTACAAAATACCCGCCCAGTACTCCTCAAAACTATCGAGGTCATCTTTACCTGATATCCAAGATAGCTCTTTGGGCTCAAGTCTTTACCTCCCAATTTTAACGAATAAACTTGAGAACAAGACTAGAGAAGCAAAATGTCTTCATTAAGGATGCATGTTAAGGTTTATTCATATGGGAGTGCTCCATGGTTAGGGTCACTCAGGAGAGGGATTAGTACTAGTAACAGATGTAAGAGTTGAGGCTAAGTCTCAAGCATTGACGAAAAGCTTGTTTAACAGAGTTGAACATGAACTAAACTTAGATAAACAGAGTCAAATTAGTATGTGTTAGAGTGAGATCTTTACCCTAAAATATAAGGAAACTTTTGGAAATTTGGGGCTTAAAGTGATCTGTGATCTCTATGAGAGATCCCAGAGAGATCTCTCAATGGGACCTCTAAGCCTCTGTCAAGAATAAGGAGACATAGCATAATAAATCTGGTATAACCAAATAGACCTGAGATTTAGTTACTAATTCCAGATATTTTCATTGTTCATTTATCCACCAAAATTATTTTTGCCTACCATGTGTAAAGCACTAGTCAAGGCAGTAGAGATATAAAAGTGAATAATACAGAAATAACTCCTATTTTTGATGTTCATATTCTTCAGTGTGTGTAAAATAAATATTTAAGCAAATAAAATATGATTTCTAATATTTAGAAATGCAGAGTAGAATATAAAGTACAGTAATTGGATAGAAAGCATGGTAATATTAATTTAGATGGATGCATATCAGTAAGAGTCCATTGAACTGCAAGAGACAAACAAAAATATAAGCAATAGTGATAGCAATTCTGGGTAGACTTCAGGGTTACTTAGAATCAGCAGCACAATTATAGCTATGAGGGCCCAGATTTAGTATTACCTTTATCTTAAAGTAGATTTTTTTATTGTGTTGATCTGTCATACTTTCCAGGCTACGTGCTTCATTGAATTTGTCTAATTTGAGAGACAGAGGAAGAACAATAAAATTAAATTCTTCTCAAAATATTAAAAATATTATTCCTATTAAAATCATAATGTGAGCTTGATTGTGTTATATGGGTTCCACTGGGCCATGTCCAATCTTTAAAAGAATGACCATAGTGAGATTTGGTATAATGATGATGAGTTCAGGGAAAAAAATATCACTTTAGCTTACAGTGTAGTCAAATTACCATACAATGCAGGTGAGCCCTGGAAGTTATATTTAAGTTAACAGAGAAAAGGGAATTTCTGTTGTGAAAGCAACTGCAATGCTCACCGCCAGTGGTGGGTGAAGGTTCTCTGAAGAGGTGACATGTAAGTTGAGAACTGAATTACAAGAAGGAAATATGCAAAGATCAGTTGGAACAGGACAAAATAAAAGTTATTCCCACCAATAAAGTGGGAAAAGCTTGGTGTTTAAGTAACTCAATACAAAATAGCGTTGTGAATGAGGGAGACAACAAAGTGAGAAACATGAAATGATGTGGGAAATATAATCAAAGATGTCAAGCAGGCAGTAGCAAGAATTTGGATTTTTCTTCTTACTGTGTTAAGAAGTTGGTAGGGAGTTTTAAGCAGGACAATGATAAGATCAAGAGCTCACATTGGTTACCGTCTGGAAATAGTTACAAGTCCCAAATGACACAGATTGTTTGACATGTGATAATTATCTGAGGAGTGATCATGTTCAAAAAGCTAAAGTTTAAACCAGAATAATAAGAATCCAGGAAAATTCCTTGGCAAGTGGAATTGGGAAAAAGACAGTTGATTCAAACTGGCCTCATCCAATACCCTGACTCAGCTGCCTCCTTCTCCCTGGCATGACCACTACCTTAAGCATTAAGCACTCAGGATGCTCTCATCAGCATCAAATAATCTTAGGAACAAAGCTGTGGGTTTGTTGACCACAGATGTAGAATTTTGGTCAAACTAGAGATAACATCTGGGTCTCTGTTGCATTTCAGCTCCAGGCCCAGAAAAGTAGCAAAGCCAGACAGAGTGATGCCATGGCTGCAACAGGACCAGCTTCAATGACTAATGACACCCTGCCCTAGTGCTGATCAATCAGTAGGGAACATGATCTTGGCCCTGATGCTCATTTAGATTAATGAAACATATTAAAGAGCACACCTGGGAAGCTGATGAATATTCTATTAAGATCCTTCCCTGGGACCTCCCCTAAAATCCCTGCTTTTAGAAAACAGATAAAAACCCTTAAGACAAAGGACCCAGTGTGCTTTCTCCCTTCCTCCCTCATGCCTGTGCCCTCGCTCTTCAAGTGTGTATCTCTGCTTTCTTTCTCCAAAGCTCTAAGAGTCCCAGTGAGGCTTGCAACCAAGAGAGGAGTGGAGTGTGGCAGCTAATCCCAGGCTAACCCCCAAACCTATCTCCAAAGACCCTTCCTTTTCCTCTGTAACTAGTTTTCTGAGTCTACTCAGTCTAGCTGGCTCACTTTTTCTGCCTCTATGACTTTCTTCCTAAACAGGACAAGGCAGTTCCCTAAGCAGCCACTTGAATCTACTCTGTGTGTACTTTCATTCTGCATGCTAAATAAACTTTCTTTTGCTAGAGTCCTTGGCCCTAAATTTCTTTTTTGCTGAACTCAAGAACTGAGAGCATAGCTGGTAACTCAAATTTATGCTAATTATATTGTTTTCACCTTGCTTTTTTATTTTTATTAAATTTATTGGGATGACATTAGTTAATGTAATCATACAGGTTTCAAGTGTACAATTCTATCATATATCATCTGTGTTATTGTATTGTATGCTTGCCACTCAAAATCAAATCTCTTATTGATTAATTATTAGTTGTCAATAGCCTGTCTCTTTCCATACAAAATTATTGTTAACAAACAAGTAAATATTAGAGGCAATAGTCTGGACAACCTAAGCATACACGTTTCTCATTTTCATCATGAGCCTAGATTTTTTATAGATACTATTAAAATCTATCTTTTTTAATATTCTAGCATATTTGGTTATACATAATTCATACAATATAATGTAATGAAATTGCAAGGAATTGCCTTTCACATCATGTATGGGAATTTATTTTAGCTTTTTTTGTCTAAATATTTTGTAAAAAAGAATAAAATTGGGAGTTAAAATCAACAAAGACAGCTTTAAAGTCATTCTGTCATAACAAGAAGAATATAAACAGCCTAGCAATTAGAAATGTACAATAACTTGCCAGTGGTACTAAAAGAATGAGTTCAATGTAATTTGATTTTTCTCTAGGCTCTCAGTCAGATTTCTACAAAGCATCAAAGAGACAGAAGAGCTTCCTCCTAAAAAATGCTCAGTGATCTGATGGTTAAAAATGAATATAATAAAAGCTAGGTCACATCGAGAGCTTTGTCACTTAAAAACAGTTTTGAACCTTAGACAAGACAACTTTTGATGTGAAGATTTAATTTCGCAAAATTATTTTTACTGGAATTCCCTTGAAAGAAGCTGAATCACATAAAATATTTTTTGACAATACAAAACACATAATTCAGATTACACACATATATCTTGAAACTTGTTATAACTGGTTTTAACAATTCCTTTCTTAATTGATAACAGAAATAATTTATTATTTTAATTTGACATTGTTATTACTGAAACGTTAAATACAAACATTTATAATATGATAATTATATCATTTTTGATTACGAAAATAAAATATTTCATAAATTAAAAATGATCAAATAAACAAGACAGCAATGTTTTAACTTCTATTAACTAAATATAATATAGTTTAAATATAGCTAAATATTATAATTAAATATTTCTTAAGTAACTATTTTATGTAAAAATGTTCAGCACAGATGTCAAGGTGAAAATATTGTACATATCTGAAATTTCCAGGCTGTTCATACAACATAACTTTTCAATTACTGAATTTGCCTTCAATTCAGACACCTGCATTTTGCTGTTTATGACTAAATTATTTCCCTTTACTTCAACGTACATTTAAAACGTGTGGTAATAATGAAATGTAATAAGGGCAGAGCATGGTAATTATAAATGAGTTGATGTAACAGACAAACCAACTAGTCACATGTGTTTATTTACTTTGATTATAACCAGACATGCTGAAATAGGAACAGAAACACTTCTGAACAACTCTCCATAGATATTTTTAAGCTCCAGCTGCATAAGAACTACTCAATTTTTGTTTCTTAAAGGTTTTATTTATTTTTAGAGAGAGGGAAAGGGAGGGAGAAAGAGAGAGAGAGAAACATCAATGTGTGGTTGCCTCTCACGTGGCCCCCACTGGGGACCTGGCCCACAACCCAGGCATGTGCCCTGACTGGGAATCTGCCCAGTGACCCTTTGGTTCACAGCCTATGCTCAATCCACTGAGCTGCACCAGCCAGAGAAGAACTATTCAATTTTTAAATTCCTCATTAATTTCTAGGGATAATGATGTCTTTATTTTGCTTCATTATGGTCACTTTGATTAAAAGAATACCCACAAACCCATTCTTTCACTTACATTCTTATACCAAGTTGGTCAAAAGTAGTAAAATTTGAAGGATTTATTTTCATCTTTCAAACCGAATCACTTAAAATTTTGTATAAAAATTCTGAAAGTGTTTAAGGGAAATGTTTTATTAGTAAATAAATTTTCCAATGATATGTCTATAGATTCATAACTTGGGAGTGCTGTAGATCAAGTCATTGGTTCTATGTTGCTTCCCATGCAGTGGAAAGTTAAGATTTTGGTGTCAGATAGACCCAAGTTCAAATTCCCAGTGCTTCCCTTTTTACTGTATATTTCTTACAATTTACCTAACCCTTTGTCTTCTTTGTTTTTCTTTTGTATAATAAGGGCCGGTCCTATTCTCAGCAACATGTGGGGAAAAACACATTAGGCATCCATATTGGAATGGAAGAGATAAAATCACACCTATTTGCAGATATGATTTTCTAAGTAGAAAACCCCAAGAAATCTGCAAAGCATTTAGTAAATTTATCACTAATAATTACGTATATTAAGATCACAGGATTCAGTATCAATATACCAAACCTTAATTTATTTCTATATACCAGCAACAAGAAACTGAAAGGTATAAAAGTAGCACCATAAAACATGAAAAGCTTACTCATAAAATATATTATTTTTTGATTGAAATATCAACTGGGAGTAAAAAAATACACGCACACAGTGTTGCCAGAGCCCTTAGGTATGGTGATTCTCAACCGACAGAGCCACATCGGTCAGGGCAGTACTCCTACAGTTTTGGAAATTAGGACTTGGTGCTTTCACTCTTTGACATTTTCTTTTCCACTGAGTGAAATCCACATAACTCACTGGGGATGATGAACAAGTATTTTAATTTCCCTAAAAGGAATAAATGTTTATCCAGCAAAAGAATTGAGATGCGAAGAAAAAAGTCATTAATACATAGCATCAGCATGTCATAGTGTGAATCCAAACATCAGATTCTCTTAGTGTTTATCTGCTATGTCCCTTTGTAAAAGTGATCATTTCTGTGGTAGAACAGTGGTTATCCAATATTTATGTCTTGGAAAGTCATTACATAGAGAGGATCCTGCCCATCCTCTCTCTAATTCTGATCTAAGAGGTATGGGATTGAGACTCAAAGTCTGCATGTCATCTAGGCAAGTTTGTGATTCTGATGAAGTATTCCTAAAGGCCACACCTCAGGAAACATTAAGCTCTTCCAAAAATGGATTTTGAAAATGCATCTCTAAATTGATGTGAACTATATAATCTATGAACCACAAGATTTTATTGAGCCATTTAAATATACGACTTTCTAAACAAGCATGTCACCTGAGTATGCACTGACTTTGCAAGTACCTGGGCATGTACCTTGAATATATTAGTTGTATATCATATGTTTGTTAACCAGTGTAAACCAAAGTTTACCTACACTTAATTGCATTAGAAAATATATAAAATAATTCCATGAAAAATGTAATTATTATTAATTAAGTTTGGGAAGCTTTGGGAAAATAAATGAAAGAATGAGATGGGGTTAGAAGAGCCCTTGGGAAGAGAATTTTAGCTGAAGGTGATGTCATAAGGAAAACACATGAAGGTGGTAATCCATATTCATGAAAAAAATTATATTCTTGAAAGTAGCAAGCAAATGAAGAATAAGGGAAGTTAGAGGTAAAAGTATCTATAGCTGTTAAATGATCTCAAATGCTAAGCAAAGAAGTTTATGATTCAGTTCATTCAACAATTAAAGGTTTTTGAGCTGGTGAAGATATTTCAGCATTGGCATTCTCTATTAAAAAATACTTGGTAATTTAGAATACCTTATATATTACGAGCATCTTGTAGTGGGAAAGGAGGGTAAACAGGCCGAGTCTTTAATGATTATAATTATAAATGAAATAGCAACAAGTAGGTTTGTCTTCTGCTTACAATTTACAAAATCATTTTTTTTGCAAACTGTCCCACTGCATATTCGTGTAGTAGACGTTATTCTTCTGTACTTTGCAAAGATATTAAGTGGCTTGCTCAAGGTCAAAGAGACTGAAAATGTCAAAATGAGGAGTGACAGCTGTTTTGTCACAACTTTTCCTCTAATATATTCCTCCTACCAGTGGACTTTTTTTTTTTTTTACCATTTTTATGTTCTAAACAGAAGCGTATAATCCTTGATTTTGTTTTGCTTTAATATCTATATTTGTTTTTCTGACAAATGGTTTCAAGATGGAACTCTTGAGTCATTATTTCTGCTGGTACAAACATTTGCATCATTGGTGCAGCATGGCTAGCGACGTGTTTTTGCCAAAAGTCCCACAGACCAGCTGCCTCTCACAGGCTGAAGGGTGGTAACGTTTGTAAAATGAAAAGTGTGCAGATGGAACAATACAAACATTGTCAGGAACACTGTAGGTTGGACTAGGGATGGCAATCAGCAATCTCTCACAGACAGTTCCTGCACCCACCGAGTTTCTTTTCCTTGTAATAGAATGTCAAAAGCACCAGGAAATGTTATTTTTAAAGTTCTTTGTGAGACTATGTAGCAAAAGGGAGTGACTAAATTCATTTCCAACAGTGTTAACACAACTTTGAAAGCACCTTTGGTAGTATCTGACTTGATATTCGTGGAATTTCAATTTATGTGTCAGTTGAAGTTCAAAAGCTGTTTAATGAAAAACAACTATCTGTTGAAAGAATTTGTCATAACTTTTCATTTGCTTGAATTTTCCTCCTGGAAAATATCACCTCATCATTTTGTATTTCTTAAGAAAAATCTTTTTAAGACATTTACCCTAATCAGTTGTAACAATATTGTAATTCAATATTATCTTGGCATAAATATATTCATGAAAGGAAATTCAAGGACAGATTCAGAACACCTGCCATATCCCAATAAAGATAATGAGAATGATTTATTCTGACTCATTACTTCCCACTCACGCCTATGTAACTCAGAACTAGTCAACTTATTTAAATAGAATTTGAATAGTCAGCCAAAGGGGGTCTGAGCTTCATTTCATTTTCTTTCAAATATCATTTTCCTTCTCACTCTCAATCTGTATTCTTTTAAATTACCAGATTAATCCCCATTACTAAGGCATGCCTCATTTCAGCAAGTGTTTTGAATGCTTATATAGAAACTTGAAATTCAATTGCCCAGCCACATAAATTAACATTACATATTATTAATGTGGCATAGGTGATTTATACTATTGAAAAGATTCTTAGGGTCTAAATGGAGTAATCTCCTTTCTCTAAGTATTTTTTGATAGATTTAGGCTGCAGTTGAGATTCTCCTAATACGGAAAACCGTTAGTTTTCAGAAGTGTAATTTTACGCAGGTCGCATATGCTGCTTAGCAACTTATATGCAAGTGATTATTTAAATATAGTGCTAATCTTTCATAAAATGTTTTAAGGAGTCATCTGTAATTTCTTATGACTGTCAGAAGTAGGCTTGTTTCTCTCCCTTACAAAAGGTGGTTTCCTCCCATCACAAGTAGAAGAGTTATATCTTAAACATCAAATACTTTGACTTGATTCTTCCTAGGCCCAGATACTTTGAGACCTAGGAGGAATATTGTTAGAGGATAAATCAGGTCCAAATTGAAGAGTTGCCTCTTCTAGTTGGTGGTGAAAGTTCTGGAAATAATAGCTAGATTTCTCCCAGTAAAATTAGTAGAGCAGGACAAATCCCACCCCCCACAAACACACACACAGTGAGAAATCTGAGTGTAGCATATGAATGGAGCAGGGAGGGGTCATCTAAGTTCTGTACATTAATTGAATCCCATAATTAAATTCTTCCTCTTAAAAGAATGAATTGCATTTAGGATACCTAAAGATATCCTTGGCTATAATATTTAAAAAATGACAAGCATATTCCCATTAATATTTGTGATATCTTCATACAAAGAAGACCAAAATTAAAGATAAAATTGCCAATATTTTTTAAGAAGTATATGGAGAACATAAAGTCATCTGAAATATTGTGTAGGTATTAATGCTGATGTTTATAAAAGCTAGAAATACCATAGAGTTACTTCTGAAAACTAAACATCTATGCGACACTTAAGTAAATGTAAATTCGTCTTTAAATAAATACTCATACAAACACAAATGAAGAGACATCAGTATGATAACAACTGTATGAGGCCTGTCCAGAAGGTTCACAGCCATGCACTATGAAAAATAGAGGCATTTATTAAAGAAGATACAAGATATAAGATACATCGTACGTAGGACAATGATGCCTCAGTCCCCTTCAAAGTGGGCACCTTGAGACTTCACACAGGTCTCCCAGTTGCCATAAGCTGCCCCAACGTAATTTCCTGAGTCTCATTGACAGTCTGAAATTTCTTTCCTTTCAAAGGTGATTTTAGTTTTGGGAAGAGCAAGAATTTGCAGGGCACCAAATATGTGCTATAGGGGGATTGAGTTACTTGGATGATTTGATGTTTTGCCGAAAAACTCTGCATGAGCAGACACATTGTTGTGATGAAGTTGCCAATCACCAACTGCCCATAGCTGAGGCCTTCAGAATCATCCAAAAGTTTTCATGGAGGAATGTTCAAGCTAATGCAAACTTTGATGCAGATTTGTTGCTCTACTTGCTCAGTCATTTTGAATGCGATGACCACATAGTACACATACTCAATGGCACCCTATTGCCCCCACTGACTAGTACAGCGAAGTCTTCATTGTTCACACATGTGCATTATAGTACATTCTCTTTTGCTTCTGGGTTATATCAATGTCACACAAACCTTTCTGGTTATATTAACAATGGCTGGACTTTTTCCAGACAGACCTTGGATTTCAGTGGTTGGACCATGAACAGGTATTTTTCTTTTTCTTTTCTATATATTTTAGTGTTAAAGTGTATCTTCTGATTTTTAACTGATATGTTTACTTTTTATCTAATTTAATAAGAAGTAAAATTTTAAATAATTTCAAGATGTATTTATAAGAGATTTTAAGATTTATTTATATTTCCCTTTTCTTCTCATTCCAGGATCTAGTGCATACCAATGGTCACAAATATTTCCAATGTGTATGTTTTTAACTATAATTTTCACTTTCTTAGACAAGTATATTTAGGCCCATCTAGAAGCCTTACATGCTACTAAATGCTGGGAAAGAACTTTTTCTATGTGTTTATTATCTTGTTATCAGAAATAGGTGGGTATCTTGTAGCTGTTATTTACTTGATCACAAGTTTTTCATAATATTTGGATAATTATCAGTAATAAAAAAGAAATTAAATCCCTTTTCTAGAAGTTGTACTTATGGTTTGCTAGACTGATTTTCAAACTTATGCTTTCCTGTTTATAAGCAATACATAAGAAATTAAGTTGGATGCTATTTTTATGTTTTTATGTTCATCTTACCATAAATTTTTCTGCTACTGTCACTGTTACCAGCTTTCTAGAATCAGAAGTAAGAATATGTGATCATGAATAAGAGTAAAATAAGATACCCAACATGGTATACAATCACAAATTCAGAATTATTAATGTCATTAGCTACTCTACAAGATTTACTGGCAGAATTCATTGCTGATACAGAAACAGACCTGAAATATTAATTAGATTCTCATTCAATCAATATTTCATCATGTGTAAGAAGTGAATTTTACAAGATAGGGCAAATCAGCTTTTTCCTACTCCAAAAAAAAAAAAAAAGCCGAGGAGGAGTAGTAATATTTCCTCTGTGGTTCATTGAGCTAGTAAAAATATATGTAATCAGAAAGAAATATATATGTAATTCTTCTTAATATTAGAGCATAGTTTTTGTGAGGGTTCAAAATATTGTACCAAGAAGATGTTATTAGTTCCAAGAAAATCTAAGATATTGGTAGCATATTTCCTAATCTCTATTACTGTATATTGAAGTGCTGAACTTGCTCTGAATTACTTTATTGCCATTGCAGGAACACTTATAACTTGTATTAAAATAACCAAGAATAATTACTTTCTTATTTTTATATTTCATAATTCAAAATCAAACAATATCATGAGTGTTTTAACTATTATTCCATTTATTATTTTTAAATTTTTGTCACTTTTTCACTTTTATTTTTAAAAACATTTAAGGACATGTACTCATCAAAATCTTTGCTAATTTGTATATTAGTCATCATGGTAGGCACTGGGGCTATCAGTATTCACTCATAAGTATGTGTGAAATACAGAGAAATGACTCCTTGTAACACTGTGCAGTAAATGTGATTTTGACAGGCTGTTAAAGAAGAGAGCACAAGCTATGTAACAACAAAGAATAGGACCTAAAGTGTATGTCTGAGGAGGACACGGAATTTATATTATTTCATAGAAATGTTTCTATCTACCCCCCTTTTTTGCATAAGTACATAAAAGGCAGAAAGCCTCTGGCTCTACGCTCCTTTGATAGGGAGTAGTATCCTGTCCTCACTCTGCATAAGATAGGGTAAGGGTCAAGTGATCCCTGATGAGGAAACACAAAGGTGATAGGAGGGGGCATCTACGTACTTATTTGTACCTATAAGCATAAAGGAAGAAGGGAAGGAAGGGAGGGAGGGAGGGAGAGAGGAAAAACAAAAGCTGAAACTTGATTATCATTGTATCAATATTTAGATGCAGATAGATAAGACTAACTCAGTAAAACCAGAGAATCGAAGAAGAGATGGCATCTACAATATCTCTGAGAGGATATGTACTCCTTTTTGGAGTAAATGATATTAAAGTTAATACCCAAAAATAAACAGATCAATCAGGTATTTTAAAAAAGAAAGTTTCTGACAAATTTTTTGTCAGAATTTTGTTCAGAATTTTGGAATTCTGCAAGTGTTAGAAAGCTTCACATGGTTGATAACATTAAAAAATCCAAATGATGCCCGAACTGGTGTGGCTTAGTTGCTCGGGAGTCATCCTGCAAAGTGAGGGCTCACTGGTTCAGTTCCTAGTCAGGGCGCACGCCTGGGTTGTAGGTGAGGTACCCTGTTGGGCTGCACACAGGAGGCAACGAGTTGATGTTTCTCTCACAAATTATGTTTTCCTCCCTCTCTTTTTCCCTCCTTTCCCCTCTCTCTAAAAATAAATAAATAAAATCTTAAAAAATAAAAATGACTGAAGTGTTTATTGTATGGTGAGAAGTGATGAAATATGCGGTTGTGATGAACATATTCTGTATTTACTATCTTATTTCCTATAGCTTCTCTAGAACAGACTCTTTGAGAAGGTAAAATTTTGGACTGTTTTGTTCACTACACACTGCAATATCCTCACTAAAATAGCATTATTTTTCCAGAGAAAAATAGCATATATTTCCAGAGAAAGTACATGTTTTCTAGTTGGGGCCTCCTTTCCATTGCCAAAATTCCCCAATTTGGATGATAAATTGTATGGTTACCTTACATAGATAGTGTTCAAAATTATTAGTTGAATGGATGAATGTAACATCAGGAAGGACATAAAATTCACATTGATATTATGTCTGGTTTAGTAATTAAAATACTAAAGCTATGCATTTTCCTGTCAGTACATTAATATATCCTCATATGTAACAAGTTACAGAGAAGTAAAAATCATCACAGGTAAACCAGTTAGGTAGTTGTTGTAGAGTAAAAATAATGGAGCTTGATAGTTAGGATCGAAAGGAAAGCAAAGAGTTTGAGAAAAATTATTGAATTTTTGTTATGCATAGAAGAAAACTGATTATTGTGATTACCCCAAATCTAGAGTTATCTTCTGGAGGTCAGGCCCCTTGCGGTACAGGCTTCCCCTGCTGGGTGAGCATTTTAGGAACCCATCTGTATCAGTGTACCAGGTGGCATTGTTGTGAGAGGCTTCTGTTGGCTTCAGTGAACTTTTTTTGAACACTCAACATGTTTGCTCATTTCATGATGGGTATTTATGAGCGCACCTGCCCACACCGTGCTGAGCGTTCAGCGGTTTTTGACCAAATCGGGCATGACCACTGTGTTCCACCCTTCATACTCACCCCGTCTCACCCTGAGCAATGTTTTGTTTTCTTTTTGTCTTTTTTTCCCCAGAATGAAAAGTGTCCTCGAAGCACTCTTCGCTGATTTGGAAGACATAAAACAGAAAATGGCAGAAATGCTTTTTAAAAGGCATCAAAATCAATGAGTTCAAAAACTGTTTTGAGCAGTGGAAAAAACATCTCGATAGGTGTATTGCATCAAATGGAGAGTATTCTCAAGGTGACTGAAGTTTAAACATGCTACAATAAATATACCACTTATTAACAAATAAATATCAGTTTTTTAATGTGTGCAAGTTAATATTGATGGTGCTGTGTACAACAGAAAACATAGGGAAACATCTAGATAGAAGCCAGTTTTGAGTTAAGCTCAAAATCACTGAGATTGAAAACTTCTGAAACACCTGGAGTGTCAGGCAGACAGTGGCAACATATTAAGGGGCTCAAAGAAGATTTAGCTGGGATATAATTTTAAATAGTATTTGTGTATTTCCATAATAAATCTTGTAGGTGCATATAGTGCAGAAAAAGCACCAATGCCTTTGGGATTAAGTAACTTCAACATTTGATGGTTACATAAAAGAGAATCACTAAAAACAGAAGAATTAGTGGGTGAAAGTCTGGGGACAAAACAGAGAATTTGTCATGGAAACCAAGAAAGTATATTTCAAGAAAGTAAAGAAATTAATAGTCTTAATGCTGCTAAGAGATAAAGTTATTAGTTGAAAACATGGTAATTGGATTTAAATTATAGAAGTCATTGATGAACTTGGAATAAAATTTTTAGGAATAATGCGCGTACAAAAAAGAAAGAAATGTGTTGAGACTAAGTTGAGCTGGGGGAAAAAAGAGAATGAATGTAAATAGATCTTTCAAAGAATTAATTTTGAAAAATGGGGGATGAACAGAGAACCATCTAGAGAGAACTAAGAAGTGAAATGAGATGCAAACAGTTGGAAAAGATTGCATATATGTAATATTATTGAAGCACAGTAAAGATTTTCAATTTATAGTACAATCTACTGATTCTTTAGGAAAGAGATAAAGAAGAAATTGTAGAGCTGAAATAATATTGGGTTGGAAACTTTGGCAAGTACACTACAAGGGATGAGAAGGGAGGGATTTTAATAACACTAGAAAGAATGTTGTTAAAATTAAAATCTATAGAAACTAAGCTGGATAGAAAGGCAAGTGAGAAGAAGACATATGTAGTAGGTTGGAAATAAGTAGGACTGGTCAATAGATTTAAAGTCTTAAGGTGAAAAAAAAAGGATAAAATGGTTTAAAAATAGTGCTGGAAGAAGCATCACTGTCCAATAGAAATTCCATTGTTTGAACTAGTGATTTTGCAGTTGGAAGCCATTATGAGTAATGGCAAGATCCAATACATGATCCAGAGAATTAAGGGTGAGGTGAAGTGAAAGTAAGATTAATATAGAAGAAATTTTAAGAAACTAGAAATTTATGTGCAATCAATCATCTTGTGTTTTTTATAGTTCCTCATGATTGTGGTAAGGCTTAGGATTTAGAGACCAAGTGAATAGGAATACAGGAGATCAGTAGATAACAACAATGAAGGGGTTTGTGGAAGAGCTAAACCTATGTGAACAGTATAGTTTGAAAAGAATTATATTTGTGCATGCATGTATGTGTATATGTTTTAACATGGCCTTGGAAGAGAATTAATCCAGAAATGGCAAACCAAAAATACTAGCTATACCTCCTGACACGGAGCTATGTGTAGCATAGGAAAGTAAATGGACACAAATAGGATGGATGGAAAGGAAGAGCATTTGTTATGAGAACATTTAAATTCTACTCTCTCACCAATTTAATTATGCAATACTGCATTATCAACTATAGTCATCATGTTGTACATTAGCTCCTCAAACTTTATTTAGACAGATGAAGTGTTAAACTTACAGAAGAAGTAGGTTTCAATTAAGGAATATTTCAAAATCCCGTTAGCCACATTAAAAAATGGATGAAAGAAAACTTTGTTTTCTGACAATGTCTCTGAAGAATTGACAAAATGCAACACAGTCCACATGCCCCACAAAGTCGACTCGCAGGCAGAACCTCTCCAGGAAAATACAGCTTTCCTCCTTTTAGTTATTCTTGAAGGAGAAAAGATACTTTGATCTTTTATTTGAAAATAAAACAATGGGTATATTCTTCTTGTGACACCTCTTTGTTAAACTCCATCACATAATTTTTTTTTTCTTATTTTGAGACATTAATGTATTGTTTAAACTTAATCAGAAGCTGAAGGTGATTCAGGGAGGAAAATGGAAGGAAATGTATCCCTGGAGAACTTGTGGGACTTAATCTTTAAGAGGTTTTTGTTTTTTTAAATAAATTCCTGTTCTTTTCTTTCTTCTCCTTTTTTTGATCCCTATAATGCAAATATTTGAGCACTTGATATTATCTCAGAGGTCCCTTAAACTATTCTCATTTTTTAAAATTATTTGTTCTTACTGTAGTTCTGATTTGTTGATTCCTAACAGCCTGTTTTTTTAGGTTGCTGATCTATTATTCTGTGTTAGCTAATCTGATTTTTATTTTTTTCTAATAGTTTCTTTTTAATTTTAGTTATTGTATTCTTTAGGTCTGCCTGTATTTTTCTTATACTTTCCAATTCTTTGTTCAAGTTCTCCCTAAATTACTCTATTCCACTCTGAAGAATGGTGAGGATCCTTATGACCATTTCTTTGAATTTTATTATCAGGCAAATAACTTCACCTCTTAGAATGTTTTTTTCTGTAGGGGGGGTGGTTCTTGTTCCCTCACTTTAGAGATACTCTTCTGTCTTTTCATTTTGTTTGATCTTGTATGTTTATTTATATGAATTAGGCAAAATCGTTATCTATTTCAGCCTTGAAAGATGGCCTTCTGTAGAAGTGGGCTCTGTGTAGGCCATGTATGTTGGATGGTGTGGGTAGGCCAGCAGAAGCTGAGTGGGTGGCGGAGGTGCCTGGGCACTGGCCTACCAAGCCAGAGAAGCTCCGGCGGGGAGGCCATGTGGGTGCCACAATGCACTGCTTATCTAGCCTGCTCCCTTTTTTCAAGCTGAAGTGGGCTCAGGTATTGTGTCCAGGAACACATTGTAGAAACTTTACATCAGGCCAGAGTACCTGGATAGAGTCGCTGCCCAACCTATGGATCTGAGAATTATTAAACAATGATGCTCACCAAGGCCTCAGATCCTAGAAGATTCCCACATTTCCCAAAGAGCTCTCATGGTTCTCCAGCCTTCCCGATATATCTCTCTCTGGTTTGTTGAGCCGAAAGTGGTCCCCTGTAGAAGAGACCTCTGTGTAGGCTCTATGTGCCAGGTAGTTTGGGGAAGTTACTTGGAGCTGAGTAACTTACAGCACCTGGGGCACTCATCTGACACCCTTGAGCAGCTCCCAGCAGGGAGGCCAGGTGGGTGTGTGGACAACCTGATGTTCCAGTTTATTTCCTTTGTTCAGAGGCAAAAGACTCCAGGCAATGTGGCTCACAGCAGTGAGAACAAAGCACCAAAATTGAGCTCCAGCCTACCCTAGGGAATACAAACAATGGTCCTCACCAGCTCTCTTCTGGTCCCAGAGAGTTGCTGCAGCTCCGGAGGGCTCCTTAAGCTTCCCAGGCTTCCTTATTTGGTCTCTTTCTCCTGTTTGTTGTCAGAAGCTCTTCATTTAGCACTAGGTCTTCTCCCAGGAGTAATTGCTATCTATATATACATGTCTATTTAATTTTGCTCATCGGGAAGGCGAGTTTAGCCTCCTCCTATGCAGCTGCCATCTCTGACTTCGAAGGGATTGCTATCTGTGTACATTTCAAACTGGTTGAATCTAGTTGTCTCTTCTTTTTGCTGTTTCCTTCATGCACGACATTTTAAAATCTCTAGTTGGGAACATGCCCCTCTGTTTTAGAAAATCCTGATGATATACTTTACTCATTTTACTGATATTATCTAGTCTGAGGCTACATGGTTGTGTTCTCTACCAGAGTTTCGTGCCCAAATTACATCACAAAACAAACATATTTAAGACTACAATAAGCTCAAGTTCTGTGTTTCTTGAAAGTTTTGTAAATATTTAGAAAATTACTTTGAAAAACATGCTTATGTACTTATTTTTAATTCCATGAAGTATCATAATTTATTAGGAAATTAACAGCTTCTGGATAGAATGCAGCCACAAAGACTCCTCCCACCAACACACAACTAATATATTGTGCTAATATTTTTATATCAATTTCTCATGCACAGTACTTCCAATCTCAACTAAACCTCTTAAAATTCCACTGAACAAATGATAAAGAATATGGGAACTGTTACACCTATGTTAGGGAGAAGTAACTTTGGACTTCGAAAGACCTTTATCAACTTCCCAGGTTTTGCACATTTAGGTTGTGTCTCTGTGTCTGCACGGCCGTCACCACCACTGTCACCACGGAGGGAGGGAGCACCGCTGAGAGTCACATGTCGTTGAAGAAGCAATGGATTATTAGAGAAGATCACCACCGTTTTCACATGTTTGAATTGTAAACATGCTCTAAAAGGATCTTGAAATAAAGATAACTGCAAAAACTACAATTCTTAGCTGAATGAAGTAGTGACAATGAAAAAAAAAACAGCTTGAAGTTGCAAAGTTGTTAATTATCCTGCATCCGTTTTCAACAGAAATGAAACTAAATTTCAGATTTTTAGAACTTACATAAAGAGAGATAAACTATTTGAATGTCAGTTTTTACATTTAGATATTTTCTGTGTTAAGGAGAGACAAAATAACATAGTTATATTTCTTAAAAGTTACCTGACACCTAATATTGACATAGACCTTAATCAAGAGGGAGACAGAGAGTAGATATGGGTGGTTATATACAGTTCAATAACCTTTCCCCTGCTGCCTGTAAACTCCAAAATACAGAAATTGATTGAAACATTTTCCTTAGTTATTAAAAAATAATTTTTGTCAAGTGGGAGTATAATTTAATAATATATAAACTTGGAGAGATTACATGTCAAATTTTAAAGAGTTTTGGAAGAAACCAAATGAATAATATAATAATTAGAATGTCAGGACTCACGTCAGGAACAATAACAAAAAAACACAAAAACACTAGACCTGTCCTTTAGAACAAGGCTATCATCTTCAATGCAATCATCCATATACAGTAAAACTGGTTGTCCTAAACAAACAAAATATATAAATTGGAAGGTATGTCATTTCATTTAGTGCACAGGTGGCGAACACAAGGCCCGTGGGCCGAATCTATTCCTCCACCTTGCTTCTACCGGGCGGCAACGTTGAGCTCTGGCTTAACTGTTATGGAGTAGTTACATTTACACAGTCCTAAAGTTACATTCGGCCCTTTGAAGGCAACAGTGAGGCTGATGTGGCCCCCGGTGAAAATGAGTTTGTCATCCCTGATATAGTATAAACTTTGTGATTGTATTTTCCAAATGTTTTTAGTAAGGTGAGAATTTAGACATGACAGTGTTCATTTAGAAATAAATGTATGTAAGCAGAGCTAATGAAACCAAAAAGCAAAACCAAAGTTTAACCTGACATTTTGGGTGAAGTCGACTGGTTGATTGGAATTTCATTGATCGTTAAGATAATTAAGCCAATGATCCTGTTTTTATACTTCTAACTTTTAGGAAAGCTTACTCTTCAAAGGGCTATTAGGAAAAATAAAGAAAATTCTATCTAGTCTCTTTTGAGACTAAACGATTAATTTCAGGGCATATAGAAAAATAACATGTAATGGAAACATAAAAGTTGCTGAGAGGTAATAGAAATTTAAAATATGGCATTCTAGCTTTATCTTTATGAGGTAAGCATAGTGGAGTTTAAAAGAAGACATAAAATTGGCATGGAGAACTGTATTTTAGAACTCAAAGTTGGAGAAAAGAATAAAAATAACTAACTTAAGTTTCCAGGGCAGTACTAAGCACTAAGCATTTTTATCTCTTACCTCATTTAATTCTCACAGGCAATGTCTGAGGCATGTACTAGAAGTATTCCTACTTTATGTATTAAGAAATTAAACAGAGAAACTTGCCCAATGGCACAGAACTACATAATGGCAGACCTATGGTAATTCCCACCCAGATATTTGGAACTAAGACATTTTTATCCTTAATACATATGCATGTGTGTGTGTGTAAGTATGCACAAACATACACCTATACACATGTATATACATATACACATATGTGTGTTTATATACATGTAATACACATGAGCACAGTTATACACACATATGTGGGCTAAATGATCATGGTCTTATTTTTTAAATTATCTACTTGATGAATGTAATAAACATATTTATAGAGCACTTCATATGATATCATTGGTAAAGAAAAAGAGAGGATGTCAAGAGTACTAGTTTAACAAACACACTCTATGACTTTAGGCATTGAGATCTCACTTAGCCCATAAAAGGATATTACAGAGATGGCAGCCTTGCATTATATACTTGAAAGCAATCTTAATATGCTAATTTTGATTTATAAAAAAAGACAATAATTATAAGAAGCAACAGTGAATATCAACTTTGCAGTAGGTATATAATGTGCAAAATTCTACTGTTTCCTCAGCCTTAGTATCAGAAGGATAACAAATCTGTGCTGTTTAGGAGTCATTCTCAAAGCTTCTTTGGATCTTTATTAGGGGAATGCTATGCATTTCTTTAACACTGGCACCTTTATTTTCATTACCTGATCGATCTTCAGCATCACAATGGGATTTATTACCTCCTTAGGTCTAATTCTAGTTTGTTTTTTGCTTATTTTTATTGAATCTCTTCCACTGGGAAAAAATCCACTTGGAATGTATTTCTTAGCAATCCTCACACTTTTTTGCTCTCAATTGTATCTTCTGTTCCATATCATCCAACCCACGTTACAACGATGTCTTACTGTCTATCACATCACTCCAAAATTAGAGATAACTCTGATGACAATTTATTTTGCTCAGGAGTCTGCGATATGTGCAGGGTGTGATGAGAAAACTCATCTCTGCTCCCATGGTGCCAGCTAGGGAAGCTCATCTGGGATTAGAGGATCCATTTCTAAAAGTGCTCTGGCTCTTATCCACGACCTCCATTTCTCTCCACAAGGCTCCCTTCATGGGCTACCTGGGCTTCCCTGTACCCTTGTGATGGGTTCTCAAACAGTAACGGACACTGCAAACAGGTAGCATCATTCAGAGTGGCAGAGCCGGTGGCAGCTCCCAGCACCTTGAGGCCTGGGGTCACAGATGGCAATGGATTCTTTCCATCAATTTCTGAAGACTGAGCAGTCACAGAGCCTGCACAGATTTAACTGTTGGGAACACAGACCACTCTTTTTGAGGAAAAAAATATCAAGAAACTTGTAGTTTTTGATCTACCACAGCCCACATACTAGCCACAAGTATCTATGTTTTTTCCCCCGTGTGCAATCCCCCAGTTCCATCTCACTGAATCCAGTATCTTGTTGTCTAAGTCAGGTCCAGTTGCTGTTGAGACCTTTTGGGTGCAGTTCATATTAATGTGAAGATGTGAACTAAAGGGTACCGTTGTCTGCCTCCACATATCAACATACGGAGTTGAAATTGTAGGGCAAAATTTGATAACCAAAATAATTATTTCCATTCTAGAAAGGGGCAGGGATGGAGACCAAAGACATAGAACAGGCATGGGTTTGCGGGTATTCTTAAATCCATCTTGCTGTATGTTGCTGGTTCTTTGAGTAGAGCCCAGTCCTGCTATTCACCATTTTTGCAGTTGTTGATTCAGGCCCAGGAGATAGCTCTTCCTTCCCTCCCATAAGTAAAGGAAAAAAAAAAAATTCCCACGTTTGCAAATGAATAGTCATTTCAGCATGCTGCCTGCTCATTGAAGGTTGAGGGTACAAAAAAAAGTTTCTTAATTTTTGATATCTCTCTCACCTTTAATTGGAACATAATCAACAAAAGAAAAGAGCAAACAAAACATAACCGGAGACACTGAAATTAAGAACAGTCTAACAGTAGCCAGAAGGGACAGGGGAGGGGATAATGGGAGGAAGGATTTTCAAGAACTACTATAAAGGACACATGGACAAAACCAAGGGGCAGGGTGGAAGCAAGAGAGGGAGGTGGGTTTGGTTGGAGTGGGGAGAAAATGCAAACAACTGTACTTGAACAACAATAAAATAATTTTAAAAAAAATTTGATCTCTCTTTCCTTTTTAATCCAAGAAGTACAAGGTCACAGATTTTAGGAATCGAGGCAGTACACCACTCCCAGGTATAAAAACTCTACTCTGATTATCTACTGCTATGTAACAGATTCTTTCAAATTCAATGGGTTAAAACAATAGCAATTATTTATTTTGCTCATGACTCTTTAATTTGGGCAGATTTTCCTGGAGGGGGCAGTACTTTTTTTTATTCCATGTAATATCAGCTGAAACAGCTCAACAAAGCTAAAAAGGCTCACTTTGAAGAGAAAGCCATCACAAAGGCGGGAGAGTCATTCTCACTGTTCCTGAGAGCTCAGTGAGGCGTGAAGGCAGGGGGCCTCCCCTACTCCCCACGGGGGGGCCTTTCCCAGATGCTTTAGACCATTTTGTTGTTGTTGTTGTTGTTTTGTTTTGCTTTGTTCTTGCAGGATGGTAGCTTGTTTCCAAAAGTGAATGTTCTAAGACACAAGAAATAGACCCCGAAAGCTTCTTGAGCTCCTAAAACTGACCTGGAAATAGGTCTGAAATTAACCTTTGAATAGTGAATAGTATCAACTCTAACATTTTCTTTTATTTAAAAAGTCAGAGTTCTCCCAGCTACAAAATAATGGGACCTAGATGCTGAGGTAATATTGTCAAAGAATTGTAGTTTTCTAATCCTGCAGTACTAAGTGCATCACTTATAACAAACACATGTGGAACATCTTAGTAAAAACTAAATTATTTTAAAGTTTAATGTTAAAAATTAAGATAAAATTTGAGGAGACATTTTCCCTAAAGTTTGATTTGTTGACGTCTTGTAAGGCAAATTTATTTATTCATTCATTCATTTATTTATTTTCTGATTGTTAGATGTTTTCACATAAGGAATGAATTCAAGGTAAACAACACAGTTGAAAAAATTAGCAACACTGTATATATTAATTAGTGTATTGTAGAAAAAGAATAATGTTTTGAAAATTTAAATATGTCCCAAAGACCAAGAATTCTTGGTTTAATATAGTGAAGTAGGATTTTGACATAAACTTTGTTCTTGGTTCTCTTTCTTTTCAAAAGGTTATCTTAAGAACTTTCTTATCACAACCTTATAAATCTCGAATTTTTTCCTTGTCTCAATAATTTAAATTGCTGTATTTTTATGTGATTTTAAAGTTTAGTATTTCCATTCTTATAAGAGATGTATCAAATTTTATATGGTCATTTTAAAGGTGAATTATTTAGGTAATATATCTCAAAGACTATTGTAAATTATCTACTACAATGGGAAAAATAAAGCTATTCTTATAGCTCTTTCTCTTGCTTTTTTATTTACATGCACAAGGGATATTGTTAAAATTAAGAAAGTTTTGTATTAAGAATATTAAAACATTACAGATTATTGCAATAGAGTTGAAATCATCTGTACATATATTCTTATATGTTTCGGAATAACATTTTCAAGATTGTGTAAATACTAAAAAAGTTATGTATTCAATAGAGAGAGGGAAGAAGCAAAAAGTGCTTAAGGGAAAGATCTGACATTCTGTCCTAGGCATTGTAAATTTGATGTGATAGGAAGACATTTAAGTAGAGATGTCTGGGAGACAGAGAGTGATAAGAGACTAGACAGAGAGAAAGAGGTCAGAAATGAGAGAGATCTTTCTATCAGTGTTGATAGAAAGCTGTAAGGAAAATGAGAGCTTTAACTACATGGTTGTAAAGAGGTAAGAAACCTGAGAAAAGTCCATAAAATATAAAGGAAATTACCAGTGGCGCCTACCAAAGCAGGCTTTTCGGTACTAATATCATTTGGATAGCTTTTTGCAATTATGAAAAGCCTTCACATGCATTATATAATTGTGATAATGTGTATAAGAGTGATAATTATCATTCTTTCATAGACACTAGTGGTCTGGTCTATTGATTTAGCAGCTATGTTTTTAATAGGGCAGAAATGTCTCTGAAGAGGTCCCAGACCCATCTAGTCAAGAAATATTAACACAGAGAATACATTGGAATGAAGGTTCTGCCACTTCCTTCTTCACTTTAACATCTGTTTCCCATAGCCAGTAATATGCTGAACGTCCTCATGCTAAGCTTCTTTGCTCACCTGCACTGGGCACACTGTCAAATTTCCCCAGATTTCTGAGCAAGTCTTTGCACTCATTCAAACCTCTCACCAACAACAGTGACAACAATAATCATTATTATTAATAGCAAACAATTATACACTAATTAAATGCCCTAGGATTACGGTCTGTTTCTCATAGACAATGACTCATTTACATCTCATAGAAATCTATGAGTAAGAACTATTATTACTCTCATTTAATAGTAAGGAAACTGGAGGACAAGTGATTTTCTCAAGGACACATAGCTAGAAAATATCGGAACTGGAATCTGCGATTAAGCTTTCTCTGTGTGTGTTTATATCTGTTTCATTAAAGAATGGTGGTTCTTTAAAAAATGGACTATAAATAAATTAATGGTCAGTACCTTAAAGTTTTGGTTTCATATAACACAAAGATTCATTTATTCTAGAAGTAACTTATAAGCAACTATTATGTGGCAGAAATTCTTCTACACATAGTGATTATGTTAGTAAACAAGACAAAACATCATGTCTGTGGTAGGACTAATCTGGCCCATAAAAAAACCCAAAAGGAAAAAGAAAAGTTTGTGTGTGTGTATGTGTAGTTTTCTATATACATATAAATATATATATTTCTATGTAAATATTTAAAAAGGAAAGGACAAAAGACCTAATAGTCACTTCACAAAATATGATATAAAATGGCCAGTAATCGCAAAAGAAAAGGTACTCAGCAGCATTAATTAGTAGAAAATTCAAATTAAAGCCAAAATTAGATACCACTTCACATTGCTTACGAAGGTTAAAACGAAGCAAACTGGCAGCAGCAAGTGCTGGGGAGGACGTGGCGCAGGTGGGCCCTGAGCGCTGACGGGAGAGCAGTGCAGTTTCACGGCTTTAGGTCACTGCTCCGGTAGGAAAGGGGAAGCAAATGTTAAAAACACACGCTGGAGTTCGTACAGCATATTATTCATATGATTCAAAAATTGGAAACAATCTAAATTCCCATCAAAAGAAGATTAAATAAAGAAATTGTTGGATAGCCAATGCAAAGGAAAATTAATCAGCAACAAGAAACATGCAACAACATGCACACAATCCTAAATATCTATCTTCAGCAAAAGAAGATGGACAAAGTACATACAGTATTATTCACTTTACATGAAATTCAAATATAAGGCAAGCACATTTTTTTTTGTGCTTATCAAAATACTGTAGTGACTTGGGAAAGTAGAGAGAAATGAAAAAGGAGGAGATACAGGAAATAACGGGATAAGGAACTGCCTGAGGCAAGAGCACAGCCTTTGGGATTGGGGCTTCAAAATGTTCCATTTTATTTCGGGCAGTGGTTACTCAAGTGTATAAATGTCAAAATATCTAACTAGTCCCTTAATATAAGTGTTTTTATTGCATGTTGACTACATTGCAATAAAGAATAATTCTTCATATGCCATGGCTTCATAAATTTTAAATTTTGATTCTTAGTAGCCTGCTTTTCCCTCTATTATTGAGTTCCTTAGATTAAATGTTTTTCAGTATAGTCTGAAGTTTACTTTATCACTGCTCTCTTCACTTCAGAGAACAATGTTTAAAAATTGTCTGAGCATTAGAATTTTTATAAATTGATATAGATTGTAAGCTGCCAAGAGGGAAACCACTTAAAGTCAGAGCTATAGAATGCTTAATATTATTGACGATAAAATAAAGACTTTTCTTTAAAATTCCAGTTTTGCTCCTTAATAGCTGTATAATCTTTGCCAAGCTCCTTAAACTTTCTGATCCTCAGATTTCCTTTCATGGTAAGTGGCCATAATGATATTTTTATCACAAAAAGATTCATAAACAAAAGTTTGTTTAAATAAACACTACTTTATACATAATAACTACTTTACATCAATGCGGGTTGTCTGTTAAGACCTGTGTGATTTTAGCTCATTTTGTTCTGAGAACTTACTCTCTTATTCCTCATTATAAGAAATTATTATATCAATTTGCAGTTGACATGACCTTATGTCTGGAAAGCCTTAGAATCTACCCAAAACTTACTAAACCTTATAAATGTGTTCAGCAATGTAGTAGGATACAAGAGTAATATATAACAATAAGCTATAATTCTGTACACTAGAATAAACAGTATTAGTGTATGTCTGGAAATAAAAATTAAATTAGGAAAATTTTATTTATTATAAAATCACACATAATAAAATGCTTAGGAATACAAACAGGACATACAGATGGCCAATAGACGTATGAAAAGATGCTTAATATCACTAGTCATCAGACAAATGCAAAGTCAAACTACAATGAGATATCATCTTTCACTTGTCAGAATGGCTACCATCAACAAATCAAAAAATAGCAAGTGGTGGGGAGGATGTGGAGAAAAGAGAACCCTCGTGTACTGTTGGTGAGAATGCAGATGGATGCTGCCACTATGAAAAATAATATGGAGGTTCCTCAAAAAATTAAAAATGGAACTGCCTTATGACCCAGCAATTTCACTTCTGGGTATATCATTTGACCATAAAAAAAGAATGAAATCTTACCATTTACAACAGCATGAAAGGACCTAGAGGGTGTTATGCTAAATGAAATAAGTGAGCCAGAGAAAGAAAAATACCATATGATTTCACTTATATGTAAAATCTAAAAAACAATCTAAATGAACAAGCAAAACAAAAACAGACTCATGGATACAGAGAACAGAATGAAGGTTGCCAGAGGGGAGGGGACTTAGAGGACTAGGGGAAAAAGGTCAAGGGATTGGGAAGTACAGATTGGTAGCTTCAGCACAGTCATGGGAATCTAAAGTACAACATTGGAAATATGAGGCGGGACACAAAGAACACCAGATTTTCTTTATAAAAAACTATGTATTTAATCTTACTTGTTTAAACTTCAGTCACCTATAAACTACTCTCCATTTGATGTAATACACCCATCGAGACAGTTTTTCCACTGCTCAAAACAGTTTTTGAACTCATCAATTTTTATATCTTTTAGTGCTTCTGCCATTTTTTGTTTCACCTCTAGCACATTGGCAAAATGTTTCCCTTTGAGGAAAGATCAATGTGTTCCTCGGGGAAAGATCAGGTGAATAGGGAGGGTGTGGCACAAGAGTCATGTCATTTGGGGTCAAAAACTGCTGAGCGCTCAGCATGGTGTAGGCAGAAGCGCTAGTGAAGCACTCATCATGAAATGGGCAAATGTGTTGAAAGTCTTCAAAAAAAAAAATTTACTGAGACCGAACTCAGCCTCTCACAACGCCAGCTGGTACACTGATACAGATGGGTTCCTAGGACACTCATCTAGTGGGGGAAGCCTGTACTACAAGGGGCCCGCCCTCCAGAAGATAATTCCATTTTGGGGCCCATCTCTTTAATAGTCAGTGATATTGTAATAGCTCTGTAGGGTGCCAGGTGGGTACTAGAAAGGGGGGACACTTAGTGAAGCATATGATTTAACCAATGTGCTGTCCACTTGAAACCAATACAAATAACATGGAATGTAAAGTGTAATTGAAAAAAAAGTAAAAAATTAAAAAAACATTTAAAATGCTTCAGAATAAAGTTTAACTAATAGCAAGACTATACACTGAACATTACAAAACATTGTTGAAGGGACTTTATAAAGATGTGAAAAATTGGTAAAAATATCTGTGTTTGTGTATTGAAAGGCTTATTATTGTTGAAGTGTCAGTATCTGCAAATTGATCTGCATATTCAACATAATTCCTAGCAAACTTCAACAGCATTTTTATGCAAATGGACCAGCTGACACTAAAATACATATAAAAATTAAGGAAAATGAGTAGCCAAAACAATCTTGAAAATTAAGGACAAAGTTGGAGTATGCATGCTTCCCAATTTTAAAACATCTTATAAATCTACAATAATCAAGACAATATGGCACTGGCTTAAGGACAGACATATATATAAATGAAGTAGAATTGAGTATCCAGAAATCAACTCCTTGATAAATAAGCCCTCTTTTTTGTAGTAAACTGACTTTCTGCAAGGGTGCAGACACCACTCAATGAGAAAAGAATAGTCTTTGTAACAAGTGCCTCTGGGGCAAAAACGGACGTCCACATGCAAAAGAATGAACCTACACTGCTATCTCATACCATTTATAAAAACTAACTCAAAATGATTGAAGACCTAAAAGTAAAACTTAAAATATAAAATTCTTAGTGAATTAGAAAATTCTAATTCACTAGTAGGAACTACGAGTGAAAATCTACATAGCCTTGGATTAGGCAACGGTTTCTTAGATATGACAAAAAAAAAACAAACAAACACCTAGCAATAAAAGACAAAATAAATTGTATTTCATTAAAATAAAAAGAAAACTTGTGTACATCAAAGAACATTATGAGAAAAATGAAAAGATAACCCACAGAATGGAGAAAATATCTGTAAGTCATATTTGAGATAAGAGCCTACTGTCTAGAACACATAAAGTTATACCTCAACAATAACAGGACATATAATCCAATTTTTAAAGTGGACAAAGGGTGTGAATAGACATTTCTCCAAAGAATATATACCGATTGACAATAAGCTAAAAAAAAGGATGTTTAATATCATCAGTCATCAGGGAAATAAAATCTAATCCACAATAAGCTATTACTTTACACTCACTATGATAATTTAAAAAGTTGAAATCATATAAAATATATTCTCCAATTCAAGTGACATTTAAATTAATATCAGAAAAAGATTTTGGTAAATTTTATATAATCAGAAATTAAACAACATATTACTAAGAAATGAGTCAGAGACCACTAGTGAAATTAGGAAATACTTTGAAATGATTGAAAATGAAGACGTGATGTATTGAAATACAAGAGATGCTGCTAAAGTAAATGTATTACAGATTCATGACCTCCAGCAATCCTCAAGGACAAAAACTGATTCTGGGACACTTAGGTCATTCATGGAGCTTTCCAGGTCAAAGTAGGGAAGACAAAGTTAGCCTCAAACAGGAAGCGTGCTAAGGCTGGACTATAAGTTTCTTCCAATGTGCCCCTCACTCTTTTCCCCAATTAGTGAAATAGTCAATCACATAAAAACCAGTCCTAATGAATGCATTGCATTAACTCTTTGCTTTTAACCATATAATTTTGTGTATTAAACAGAAGTTTATTGTGATTAAAGATATATATATATATATATATACATATATATACTTTTTCATATAATATTACTAATATTAAACAGCAACTGGGAAATGCCACAAACTGGTGCATAATTATAAACCTTAGTAGTTAAACTTAAGAGCTAAACATGAGCAAAAATATATATGTTATGTGTCTATTGGCAAGTCACTTAAGCCCTCTTTAAGATTATGTAATTGTCAAATACTGTTCATCAAAAATATTTACCTATTGTGAGGATTAGAAAAAATGTATATTTTGTTCCAGTTATATTGAAGATACCTAATAAATATGTCATATCATGTCATTGTCTTAATTATTATAAGTTATTCTGAAAATTTTAGTAGGTCATAGGAGGTCTGTCCAGGAGTTACCCAGCCATATAATGTGAAAAATAAAGATTCTTATTGAAGAAAGTATAAGATAAAAGAAACATTGTACACAGAACAATGACAACTCAGTCCCCTTCAGAGTAGGCACAGTGGGACATCACACAGTTCTCCCAGAAGCCATCAGTTGTCGTATTTTCCTGAATCTCATCAATGGTCTGGAATCTCTTCCCTTTCAAAGGTGATTTTAGTTTTGGGAAAAGCTAAAAGTTGCAGGGTGCCAAATCTGGCTGTAGGGGGGGCTGAATCACTTGGATGATCTGATGTTTTGCCAAAAACTCTTCACGAGCCAGTAATACATGAGTGGGTGCGTTTTCCCCTGATGAAGCTGCCAATCACCAGTTGCCCACAGCTTCCTCCTTCTGAATCATCCAACTAGTTTCTGCAGGAGAATGTTCAAACAATGCAAAATTCGATGAAGATTTGTTCTACTCGTACCACCATTTTGAATGTGATGGCCACACAGTTACATTTGCTCACTCAATGGCATCTGCCGCCCCCCACTGACTAATACAGTGAAGTCGTCATTGTTCACACATGCACATTCCAGTTCACTCTCCTTGGCTGCCAGGTTACATCGATGTCATGCAAACCACTCTCATTATATTAACAATGGCTGGATTTTTCCTAGACAGACCTCTCTTATATAACTATGTTAATGTGCATTTATTAAGTATCTGTAGAAATATGATAAGACATAATATAAAGATGAAGAACCATTTTTCTAGGGCAAAAGTTTAATTGTGTGGAAAAAGTTGAAAAATAGTTCATCGAAGAGATTATAAATAAAACAAATTATGCAAAGTAGAGATATAATGAAATTTTAAGTAGAGAGGAGTTATAACCCCAGATTAAAATGTGGAAAATTCTGAAAATCATCCATATAAGAAGCCCTATAATCATGTAACATTAAACTGCTTTGGTATTTGCATTTCCACAGACACAAAGAGTAAGCTATCGAATCAAAGTACTGTGCCTACCTAAGCCTATTATTATTCCATATTTATGGATTTTTTTCTTTGAACCTGTGTTCTTAAAAGTCCTACAATTTTCTCATAAATCATTTTTCTCTCTCATGAAATGATTAACTTTTGAAGTGATGGTAAAATAGCTACTTTTTATTAATGGTATTTCAAAATTCGCTAGCCCTATGCTTTTCATTTGATTTCACATTATAGTTTAGATAAATAGGTGCAGGGAGAGAGATAATACATGTATGTGTGTTTGTATGACACAGGATGGGAAGCAGTTAAGTTTGTTTAAGAATGTTAGTGGAGGGCTTAGCTTGTAGGTTTCTGTATCTTCATCATGTTTAAACAAAGCAGCTTGTCTTTTATGTTCATTTGTTTTTATACTTTCACACAGAATTACTTGAAGAAATAATACCCAGGTGGAAAATTAAGTTTGAAAAGCATCTACTTTAGAACATTAACTTTATTGCTGTTAGCATGTGCCTGAATCTTACCATATCCTAACAGGAAGTGATCAGAGGCTTGAAAAATATCAGCTTCCTCTTGGCCTGCAGGAATAATATCACTAAACTTTTGAAATACCATTTTCTTTGTATAACTGAAGCATTGTACAGAAACAATTCTAGGTTTACTTTTTTTTTAAGAAAAATAAGCAGGAAATAAGGGAAAAAACCATCAGTTATAGTATATCCTTTCTAAAAATCATAATTACAGAATTAGAGGGATCCTATATTTGTAGGATTTCTGTATACTTAAAAATGAAAGCTCAGAACTGGGAAAAAAAGTAAGCATCTTTAAGACACATGTTTGGAAAAAAAGATGCTAAAGATTAAAAGTTTCCTTTTTTTCATCATGAAAGTATATTGATTAGAGATAAAGAAACTAATGAGATTCTATTTACATTGCAATAAGAGAATACTTATTTTTAAAGAATTGCTGAAGTATATTGTCATTCAATATCAAAGAAACAATAACTAATCTTGAAAATCATGAGTTATAAAAAAGGTGCTTTTCTATTGGAGTGAAACTATGTGTGTAAGGTAAACAGACGATTTTATTCAGCCAGAATATTTGTGTTTGAATCCACCAGTTAAGAGGTCACCCTCTGTCATCAAAAGAAGCAACACTTATTTTTTAATTAAATGTTCAGCCATGTATAGGTGGCATTATATATAAAACTCGATGAAGTGTAACGAGCAACCTAGTACTACTTCTTTAATTAGCTAAGGCTAGGATCTGTGCAGAAGCTCTGCAAGAAGAGCTTGTCACCTTCAGAAATAATTTGGCATCTGAAGCAGATGATAAGGTTATATTGTAGCTATACCCTAATTTCACAGAATAAACACCTGCCATGGATGGGTATAGGGCATTAAAAACATGCAGGTGAGTTGAGGCATCAGTTTGACCTTTTAATGAAGCTGGAGATTTTCATGTTAGAACCGTTGATTTCTGAATCTGACCCTGTGAACAATAGCATATTATAACTCACATCCCCCCTCAAAACAAAACAGTCAATTAACTATCAAGAAAAATAAAAGAGGCTTTGACCTCAATTCCACAAGCACTTTTACCTTATTTCTGAAAGCATCCCACAATCACCAGGCTGGCCACGTGTGTGGCAGCTGAATTCCCTAGCAGGTGCTTTATGGTGAGCTAAAGCCTGGCTGGTAAGTTGGAGAAGCAGTTTAAGGGCACTAAAGCAGAAATTAAAGTGGCACGGTATGGTGGCTTGTCTATTGGGAAATAAGAAAGTAGCAGATGGAACAGACTAGAGAGCAGCAATCAAAGCCGTGTACCATCAGAAACCTGAGGAAGATGCTGATACAGATAGAGCAGGGAGAACAGCAAATTCTGCCAGGCTCTGCCAACTGTGACTGACTAGCATCAATGGACAATTTTCAGGGCAGCCTTTGCAACTTTACCTCCATTGCCTTTGTTAGTGTAGCATTGCACAAATAGAGGGGACAAAGGCTGTATGAAATCCTACTTGGTATTTACATGCGGAAGGCACTGTGCTAGATCTTGAGGAGAATCAAAAGAAAACAACCCATATTTTAAAGTACAACCCAGAGGAAAATGCATGGCTTCCACATGACTGTATTCAATAACTACATGGATTGTTTCTTCATTTACACACTTGGACCAGTGCTAACAGGTAGGGCTAACATAGAAACACATTTTAGAACATCAGATATGCCATAGCCATGTGCAATCCTATTTCTAAAGGTGATCTGCCTTCTGAGGGATAATTATAAAAACAAGTATGTCAATGCAACTGGATACCTAGAATAAACCATTTCATATAACATAGAGGAATAGAGATTATTTGTAAGTGTTACGTACATAACTAGTTTTAGGGACCCTCGGGATAAAATAAAGATAGATATATCAGAGTCTAGTTCCAAAAGGATACAACAATCAATGAAAAGGCATAAATACGGAAAGAGATAATTACAACAAAGTGATCAGTGAGATTTGCTCAAAATAGGAAGTATGAAAGGAAGTATATTTGGAGAACACAGAGGCGATGTTTGTTAGGCCTTGAATAATGACCATCAATTTGACAAGGAGAAAAGTGAAAATAGAATTCCAGGTATATTGACCATAAGTAGAAAGACACAAAGTTTTAAGTGTCCTTCCTTTCAGGTCTTCAGTATGTTTCTAATGCTGTACTTTCCTAACTTTTCTGTAGTTCATGCTATTTTTTAAGGTTCCATACTCTATAAACTTTCTAAAATCTCTAAGGTGAATGTTGTATTCTCTGTCTCTAGGACAATGATTCTCATTTAGGAAATGCTTAGTAAATACATTAAGTGGTGAATAGAATAGTGAAATTTTTAGTTTCATCACTGATGTCTGCTTGTGTCATGATCCATCTGACAAACTTGTTTACAAAATAATAGACAGTCCTGCTGCTCTAATGGATAAATATAAGTGGCTGCACACAGTTATAGTTTCTACTCACATCACACATGCCAAGGCATGTGTACCTGATCCCACGGCTCACCGCCAAGAGACGACGTAGGACTCAGGCGCCTTCCATTTTGAGGGTGTTTGCTATCTTCTCCTCGTGGCTCCCAAGGTTATTCTGAGGATTTTGTTACATCTCTGCGAGCTCAAAGAGGAAAAGGGAATGGAGGATGGTGTGTGAGAATTTTTTTCCCCAGGTGAGTGAATTAAAAAGAAAACCTGTAATATTACATTTGAGAAACTATGATAGCTAGTTTATATTTTCCCTAATACAGTCATTCATGTTTGCTAACTCTGAAAACTGACAAGGATTAGACTCTATGACAACCTAGTATCAGTGAAGGCTCTAGCACCTAGGTTCTTATCTTTAACACCATTTCTTACTAAAATGAGTTTGTGCTCCTTAAAAGTGACTTATTTCGGGTGTGATGAATAGATTATAACAGATGATCCCTGATCATGTTGTCGGGACAGGTAGCACAGCAAGCACAGATAGAAGAAGTTTTGTCAAAAGAACTTAACTAATAAAATGAATGGATTATATTAATGCTAGTTATTTTATTGTGATATTTTGCTATAGATAGGCAAGATGTTACCATTGGGAGAAATTGGATAAAGAGTACAGGGGATCTCTATTTTTCTTATTCCTCACACTACTTGTGAATCTACAATAATCTCAACACTAAACTGTTTAAAAAAAAAAACAATGCTCATAGACATCTGCTGAAAAGAAAAAAGACAAAATGAGAAGAAAGAGAAAGAAATAAGAACTTGAATATATTTGAATGAACTTCCATTTAAAAGAGGCAGGGTAGTTGTAGCATTAGAAAAGAATGATACCTGCAGTTTCTGAAAAGATATGAAAGCTCTACATAACCAATGAATCATAGTGATACTTAGAGAAAAACGCAGTGCCCCATTAGAATTTTATTTGCGCACCAATTATATGTAAGATAAATAAATACAGGAAGGTATTAAAATATTTATACTATTTCCTCTGGTAAACTACGCTTTAAGTTAAAAGTAGAAATAGAAGTTAAAATTATACACTTGAAACCTATATAATTTTATTAATCAATATCACCACAATAAATTCTATTAACAATGAAAGATAAACACTCAAAATATTGTGTAAAAATGAATTGTAATGTATTTCAAGCAGGAAAATTGGGAGTTACTGCAGTCTCTTAAGAAAAAGGAGAGAGGGTAAGAAAAAGAAGTATTAAGAGAAAAAGATGAGAAGGATAAAAATAAAGAGTAGGAGGAGAAGAGAGAGGAAAAAGGTGGGTCAGGAGGATAGGGTGAGAAGAAATACTAGCAGAAAAAAACAAATGTGTAAATGTGTATAACTAAAAATCTGGGTTGAGATATATATAGCTTTAACCATTCCTTCAAGGTAAAGAAAGGCCCAATTTATTCAGAGCAAGAGATAGTTATCAGATAAAATAACTTTTAGTAACTTTTGAAAAATTAAGCTTGCTCTTTACTATAACTTTCTCACTTTTGACTTTTGGAGTAGATAAAGAAAAAATAGTTTAATCTTTTTGTGGAAATGATCTTTGACATGTTTGGAATCATTTTGCACAGTATTCGTATCAAGTTTTAGGGCTAAGCCATAACTACAAATAACCACAAAGTAAAGAATCCTTCTTTTATCTAAAAACAGGGTTTTTTTAGACATTTAAAGATTGCAACATATTTTATCATGCCCCTTAAAAAGCAGTTTGAACATTTTTATAGTAAGGGAATGACCATAATCAGTCAATTCACAGAGCTTTTCTATTTTGACTCATTTTGAAAATTTCTGTATTACTACTTTAACTGAGCATCATTACCTTCAAAGTGATTATTTCAATTCTGGCTTGGTTTGTCCTTAAGGACAATTAAATAAGTGCCATCGTGGCAACATTACTAACTTTGATTTTGGGGGAAATTATGAGCACATAAGTTAGAAACTACCTACGTTATTATCATTTTTTCTTACATCTAGTTCTCTAAAAAGTGCAGTCCCCTTGTTTTGTCAGCTATCTTCCTTTTCTGAATATTCTCAAAATTAAAACTGCCACCATATTTGAGGATGTCTTGATTATATAATTCGGTTTGACTAGTTTGCTCTCAGAGGATAAATGTCTCGCAATATCCACACAAATGGAGGTAATGACACCAAACATGAGATCTTTCCTCATTTATGCAATCATGTGATAATTTTATATCATTTCATCTTGATTAGTTTACTAACAGTTTTTACAAATGTTAACATTATTTGTATTATCCATTGTCCTTGTTAATTATTTTCATACATTTATTAGCAAATATTTATACATGTCTCACTTATCTGCAGAATAGAAGACAAAGGTGGCAAATAGAATATAATCTTTTATCTTTATAAAGCTAGAAGTTTCTGTCTGTGCTCATCTCTTTTCTAATTATTGCATTACTACATATTAATAATATATATTTTATCATACTCAATGAAAGTTTGCTATTGTCTCTGTTATCTCATGATACCTTAGGTCTACAGAATATAAGAATAGCTATAGTATTGTATCATTCAGGAAAAAATATTTATTCTCTTATGTTTAGGAGCTAATCTCTTTCTCTTTTTCTCTAACCTTTAAAATTTTCTTTTTTCTATAGCCACCACTTCAGAAATGTCTTCTCTCCTAGAAGTTAGACTTTCTAAGTTTTTCCCCTTGTAAATGCAAACCTACAGGTATCCTCTCTTGACTGAAAGTTCTTTATTCTATAATATTAACTTGCTATTTGGAATTTTATCCTGTTTCGTCAGCTCTTCGGGTAAATGTAGGATTGTTTGTCCTGAGTCACAATAAATACTGACAATGACTTGTATTTAATTTGTGCTGGGTACCGTTGTAAGCCTTTTACATCTAAAACATATTGAACCTTAATAGAAAGAAACCCATTTTGACAGAGGCATCTCTGATAGGCATTTCTTCTGCTCATGAGTATCTAGCTCTGTGGTTCTAACTACAAAGGAGGTTCTACTGCCCCATCAACTAGAAGTTAGGCATGGCCATGTGGTTTACTTTGGCAAGTTAATTATGGGTGGAAATAAATTGTTTCACCTGAGATGGGTATATTTAATGGAATGAGTTCAATTGCCCAGCCTCGTTATGGGGAATGCGAGGTTCATGTGATATTATGGAGGTGATTTAAGATGGAAACAACGTGGAATTCTAAGACTATTCATAAATGAGAGCTTCCCTGCGGAGTCACCCAAATAGTAAGTTGGCTTTACACGAGCAAGGAATAAACTAGTTTGATACCAAGTTGTTTGATATCAAAATGCTAAATGCCCTAAATGCTATCAAAGTATTCTCTGGAAAAAATAAAACATATCTACATATGTGTGTGATGTATTTGAAGTGGTGAGATTAGAAGAGATCTTCAAAAAGATAAAGACTGAGCAATGCAAACTCTCCAAAATAAAGAAATTAAAGAGAGGAGCAGAGAGCACTGAAGGAGTAAGAAGGAGAAAAACAAGATAGAATAATCAACCATGTCAAAAGCTTCTAATAAATCAAATTCATTTACAATTCATATTGGACTATTGCATTTGGCAACATGTAAAATGTTGATGGCTTTGACAGAAACGGGTGTAGAAGAGTGATATGAGAAAATATTAATTTTCAAATAAAAGCACAAAAATAAATTATATTGTGTATCATGAAAATTATTTAATTAACACAATCGAAATTTTGAAGTACAAAATATATTTGGGCAACATCATAGTTTAAAAATAAACCATTCTTATTATTCCTTTACTGGCCACTGGAACTGCTAAACACACTAATGTGAGAACAGACTTGAATGAGAGATATAATCATTAATATATACCACATTTTATATCATTAATGCAATTTGGATATAATACTAGCAGTTGCAATAAGTTTCAAATTTTACTGAGATGTATTTTCTAGGCTTTACTGATGTGAATGATATCTAGGGCATTTAACATATTCATATAGATCTCTTTCACACTAACTGTGGGGTACTTCATATGTATTTTATAAAAGCTGCAGGCTTCCCTGGATTCCCCTAACTTTGCAGACGAAAAGACAGGTGGCATGTATCCAAAAATATTGACCTAATGACAATATTATAAAGAAGAGATGTAGATAGTAAAACTATATTAATGCTAGTTTATCCTTTTCTGATGATTCGGAAGGCAGTTTCAGATCCAGGAATTTTCCCAGGTGATTCTTGGGAGCCAAAGGTATTGATGCACTTAGTTGTATGAGAATTCTTACTATTTAATTAAGTGAAAAAATTATTGATGTGTGATGATGAGATCACCATTTGCACAGACATTGACTTTACTTGCAACTATTTCACACTAAGGGTGATGTGATAAAATTATAATTTTAATTTCCTTTAGGGCAGAATCTTGAGATAGACATTAGAGTATTGAGGAAACAATACAGTTTTTTTTTTTGAGCAGTGGAAAAAAAAGGTCTCCATAGGTGTATTGCATCAAATCGAGAGTACTTGGAAGGTGACTGAAGTTTAAACAGGTAGGAGTAGATACACATTTTTTGATAAATAAATCCCAGGGATTTTTTGGGTCCCCCTCAGACAATTGTCTAACCACTGTGTTGTACACCTGAAAGAAGCTGAATCCATCATGGTGTTGGTCCAACTCCTTTCTTATCTGGAGCTCAGGGTCCCCTTCCAATCTCATTCAGGATGTTGGCAGAACTGAGTTCATTTCAGTAGAAGGACCACAAGAAACTTCTCCATAGGTAATTCACCTTATGGATGAAAATTTATTGAAGGCCCATGGGGAAGTGTCTCTATTATGACTATCATTTCCTTGAAGGTTTACACCTGATTAGGTCAGGCTAACCAGAATATCTCCCTTTCTACTAACTCTTTTTTTAAATTATGTTTTATTGATTATGCTATTACAGTTGTCCTGATTTTTCCCCCTTTGCTGCCCTCCACCAAGAAACCTCCACTCCCTCAAGCAATCATCCCACCATTGTCATATCCATAAGTCATCTGTATAACTTCTTTAGCTACTCCATTTCCTGTACTGTACTTTACATCCCCATGGCTACTCTGAAACCACCCATTTGAACTTCTACATCCCTTCACCTTTTCACCCATCCCCCACAGCCCCCTCCCATCAGGCAACCATCAAAAGCTCTCATAGAACAATAATCAACAATAAAAAATGGGGGAGGGGAAGCTCTCCATTTTCATGATTCTGTCTCTGTTCTTCTTGTTTGTTTAGTTTTTTTTTTTAGATTCAATTGCTGATAGTAGGTATTATTTGCCATGTTGTTGTTCATAGTTCTGATCTTTTCTTTTTCTTAAATAAGTCCATTTAAGAAAATGATTTGGTGATGATGAACTCCTTTAGTTTTTTCTTGTCTGGGAAGTTCTTTATCTGTCCTTTGATTTTAAATATCTTTGATGGTTAGCATAATTTTGGCTGTAGGTCCCTGCCATTCATGACTTTGAATATTTCTTTCCAGCCCCTTTTTACCTGTAAGGTTGGTTCCTTTTGAGAAATCAGCTGATAGTCTTATGGGAACTCTTTTGTAGGTAACTCTCTCCTTTTGCTGATTTTAAGATTCTTTCCTTATATTTAATCTTGAGTAATTTAATTATGATGTATCTTGGTTTAATCCTCCTTGGGTCCAATTGCTTTGGGACTCTCTGAGCCTCCTGGACATCCTGGAAGTCTATTTACTTTTGCCAGATTGGGGAAATATTCCTTTACTATTTTTTCAAATAAGTTTTCAATGTCTTGCTCTTCCTATTTTCCTTCTAGTACCCCTATAGTTTAGATGTCAGAATGTTTAAAGGTGTGCCAGAGGTTCCAAAGCCTCTCTTCATTTTTTTGAATTCTTGTTTCTTTATTCTGTTCTTGTTGAATGTTCATTTCTTCCTTCTGTTCCAGACCATTGATTTGAGTGCAGGTTTCCTTCCTTTCACTGTTGATTCTCTGTATATTTTCATTTATTTAACTTTGCATAGCCTTCACTTCTTCCTCTATTTTGTGTCTGTACTCAATGATTTCTGTGAGCATCCTGATTACCAGTGGTTTGAACTCTACATCTGACAGGTTGTCTATCTCCGTATCGCTTAGTTCTTTTCCTGGAGTTTTGATCTGTTCTTTCATTTGGGCCATATTTCTTTGTCCCAGCACATCTGTTAGGTTGTAAGGGGCAGAGCCTTAGGTATTCATCAGGGTAGGGCAACCCACTTCACTGCTGCGCTGTGGCATTGTATGTGTGGGAGGGGTAAGAGAGAGAACAATGCCACTTGCTACGCTGTCAGCTGGCTCTTAGTCACTTCCCCTGAACCCGCAAGCAAATTGGGACCCTCTGGGCCTTATTCCTTGGTGGATGGGTTTGTTTATGTTCTAGAACCCCATGGGTCTCTCCAACAAATTCTCCTTATGAGGCTGGGAGTTTCTCCCACTGCAACAACCCCCACAAGTTTTTACAGCCAGAGATTTTGAGGCTTTAGTTTCCCATACTGGAACCCTGTGTTGCATGGTCTGTCTCATTCCCCAGTGGCTTATCCACATTCGAATGAGGGACCACCTGTGGGGATTCTTTCCACATGTGTGAAAACACGCAGTCCTGAGAATTTATACATTTTGAGCACAGCTCCGTGTGATTCCCATGTAGACAAGTGTGGATCATGTCTGTGGAATGGGAATTCTCTAATAGGAATTTGGCAAAGATATATCTTAAAAAATTCTGACTTGCTGTGCCCTGCATATTACATTAACCAGGTCCTGCCTGCCATCGGACCTGAATTTACATCCTAATGCCCTGCTAATGAGTAATCTTACCCCTGTTCTGCTTAATCCCATGAATAATCAATCCAATGTAAATGTGTCCTATGCCTCTAATAAAAACACTGGCTAAGCAAGCCACGGGGCCTTTTCCTGAGATGTGAGGAATTGGTCACGTGGCCCTGGTCTCTCTTTCCCCGCGTGTCTCGGTATGAGATTCATACACACATCGGGTTGCGGTAACCCACGGGTATCAGCAGGTAAGAAACCCCCCACAACAACCACCCAGTCCGCCAACCACGACCTTGCCTCTCTGGTCCATTGTCTTGCCAAATGACCTCTCTGCCCTGACTGCCCATCTCCACCCCTCTTACCAGTCTGAATGAATGTTTCTTCTTTAACTCCTTGGTTGTCTGACTTCTATATAGTTTGAATTTCTGGCATTTCTGATGTTTTTTTATTTTTGAACTTGTTGTTGTCCTCTTTGTTGTGCAAGGAAGCAAAGCAGAGCTACCTACACCTCCATCTTGGCCAGAAGTCCTCATCTTGTTTTTTTGATGGGTTGATTTTGCTTCCTTATATTCCAAATCATCGATTTGATTCTTAGCTTCATCCACTCTCCTGTTGTTTCCTTGTAAATTTTGTTCTTCATTTCAATTAGTGTATCCTTCATTTTGACTGGATTTTTTTTATGCTGTTGAGGTCCTTGCTCAGTTCTCTAAGCATCCTTAAACCAATATTTCTAAGTCTGCATCTGAGAGATCACTTATCTCCGTTTCATTTAGCATTGTTTTCTGGAGTCTTGATGTGTTCTTTCATTTGGGTCATGTTTCTTTGTCTTCTGATTTTTGCATCTTCCCTGTGTTTGTTTCTATATATTAGGTAGAGCTGCTTTGACTCTGTCTTGGTAGTGTGGCCTAATGTAGTTGGTGTTCTATAGGGTCTAATGGCACGGCCTCCCCTTTCACCCAAGCTGAGTACTAGAGGCATATCCTTCATGTGGGCTGAGGACACCTTCCTCTTGTAGTTGAGCCTTGGTTGCTGTTGGTAGGTCAATGGGAGGAATTTTCCCAGGCCAGTCAACTGCAAGGACTGTCTGTGACCACTGATCACCAACCTCTGTCCTCTGTGGAAGATAAGCTATGCAGGATAGTGCTGCTTTGTTGTGGTTTGCAGTTGTCCACTGGGTGCACTGGCCCTAGGGTGTCCTGGATGGTGTGGGCCAATGTAAGCCCCCACCTGTGTTTTGCCCAGGACCACCTGCTTGAGCTGTAAAGCAATCTAAGATAACAGCTACTTGTGCTGGGCTTGGAAATTCCCAGTGAAGCCAAGCTATGAATCTAGGCTGGCTGCTGCTAGTGCTGCTCCTGGGGCTCTGAGATGCCAGCTGTTGCTTGTTTAAGAGGATTTAAGAAGTTGTGAAGCATGAGTCAAGTCCAGCCATTCATATGGAAGGGCAGCTTGGCTGGGCCCCTAAGTTGGGTGGGACATAGTCTCTGGGAATCTCATAGAGGGGTCAAAAACTATTAGCCAGGTCGATGGGGTCTCATATTGTACCAGCTTGCTAGGAAGTGGGTTTAGAAAAAGGATTATGGCCTCTGATCACCTTGATTTAGACACTTCAGGTTCTCCCTATATGTCACTAGTGTGCCTTTCAGGTACTACTCCAGTGCTGGAGCTCAGAGGGAGTGAGTCTGAGTAGGTGACTTTGTGAGTGTGCTCTTTAAGAGGAACTGCTTGGGGCTCCAGACATTCTTCCACCAACTTCATCCCCACTGGTTTTTGTAGCCAGAAGTTTGTAGGGACTTACCCTCCTGGCACTGGAACCCTGTGCTGGAGATCCTGGTGTGGGGATAGGACTCCTCACTCCTGAAATATCCCTCCCAAATTCTTATCCACCACCCATAAGTGAGGGACCAGCCTCATCTGAGTCTGCACCCCTCCTACCAGTCTGGATGGATGTGATTTCTTTAATTCCATAGTTGTCAGACTTCTATCCAGCTGGATTTCTGATGGTTCTGAGTGATTGTTGTTCTATATTTAAGTTGTAATTTTGATGTTGTGTGAAGGAAAAAGCCATGTCTTCCTTCGTTGCCATCTTGACCGGAGGTCTACACTTTCTGAATATATTATAGAATGTAATATTTTGGATCAGTGTTCATTTATTCATAAAGTATTCATTGTGTACCTACAATCACTTACACTATTCCATGTTAATAAGCATTTGCATAAATAAACAGTGTAATTTTATATTAGTGATGGACAACTATTTTAACAGCAAAATATATATCAAAATTTTTGATAGCAAATATTATATATTTGACAATTCTGATGCATATTTAGACATTGATAATCTTGTTGTTCTAATCAGCATATCAAAATGTTGCCCTCATCACATTAGAAAATGAAAACTTTTGAGGCTACTGATAAAAAGATTAGAGGCGAATATGATAAAATGCCTGCTATGCTAGTATTATAGAAGTAAGAGTGTTAAATAGATTTGCATGTTTCTCTATTAATACTTATTTTTAAAAAGATGAATAATATGTATGAGTGTCTAATGACAAAGCTGGATTTTAACTGACAAATGCACATTCCAGTATATGTATCATTCTTAAAAGTACTACTTTAATTTCTATAATTTATACTCCATGTAAAAAAGTTACAGGACTTCAGGTATTTTTAACCAGAGCTCACTGAGAAATATGAACACTAGTGACCAGATATTTGTCATCAGAGTTGTCCATAAATGATAGATATTTATAAATATTAAACCTTCGAAGAAAAAGGGAAGAAAAAACAGCAATCAATTAAATGTTTCAGTCATAACTGAAAAATGGACAATTTAAAAGGTAAGCTCTAGATTCTCTGTAATAATTGAAAAATAAATATACTGGGTCATCTGTGGAGAACCCTATTGAAAATGGGCAACTGTGAAAACAAACCTGGCCTGAGTGGTTGAGCTGAACTGCACACCTTTCATCCCTTTACACACTGTGGAGACAGAAAAAATTGTTTTCTTGGTTTTTACTGGTTAGACTCCTGATTTGGTGTTAGGAAATAAATTCATTAAACCTATATATCATTTTGAAAACTAAAATTATATTTTGAAAAAGTCCACTAATTCTGGAATTCTTCCTCTTTCACTTTTCCTTATGTGAAAATTCTGTAGTAATTTTATTCAGAACTTACTTTTCTGATTCTCCTATACATAGTGTTCTATCTAATAAGCAATGTAGTAATTATTGAATTCTAAAGTTAATATAAAATAGTTATTTTTTACTGATATGGCATTTTCCTTAATTTATACCTTATTAATTGATTTTATTCTGTGCAAGTTAGCCATACCATACTGTATAAAAAAATGAAACCTTTCTCTTTCTAAGGATCCTATTATACATTAAAAATTAGAACAAAGTATAAAACAAATATACACAGATAAAATAAGTCACGTGATTAAGTTATGAAGTAATATTGTACTTCAGAGGAGGATGGATTATTTCCAAAATATTTTCTGTGAGGGAAGAATTTATGAATCTAAATTAATTACTGTTGACACAAGAGATGATATAGGAAAAATCAGCATAGATCAAATCATGAAATTTTTTCAAGCAATATTTTAGAGTATATCCTGTTTAGAGTTTTTCCCGATAACATTAAGGAGCTATTGAAGGACTTAAAAAAAAAAAAAACTCAATTAAATAAAATGTAAATGTGAATATATTACCTTCTCTGTTTGACAGTGGTCTTGTGTCAATTTGTCAATTAGTTCACAAGACAGAAGAGTCTTCACTTAGTACCAAGATTACCTTTCTTTAATAAAGTATATGACATAGGCAACAATACAGATTCCATGGCAACAATCCAGCCAGGGTTGCTGTCTCAGTAACTCTGTACTTGAACTTCAATCATCAAAAATGAACCTAGGTGGATAAGGACCACCTGGGTTGGGAAAACCATGATGTCTAAGATTGACTGAGTTTATAGATCTTGTAATTTTAAAATTAATTAGCTTCAATCCACTAGAGTAACTACATCTCCTCAATACTGGCTGCTGGCTATGTAATTAATAAAACAACAATAAAATGCAAGTGTATGAGATAGTTTCTCATTTGTCTTGAACCTAATACAGATATAATCCTGTAAATGCTTTGAATTTTTGTTGTGAGGGATTGACCAAACTCTAATATTCAAGAGCTACTCAAACTAGAGGAAAGGCCATATTCAGAACTAACTGGAAACTCTTTTCTCATAATTAGAAAACTCATTCAGGCCACAATATAAAAAGTAGATAGTGAAAATGGCTACTGGTATGAAGACAAATTCATGTAGCCTAGACACAGAAAATAGGACTTGGTGTTTGGTAATATTTCAGGAATGATTGAGTGGGAAGGGTCAAGAATCATAATATCTATGGTTCCATGTTAGATAATTGGATAAATGGATATTTACTGACATAAAGAATATTAGATATGAAGATATAATTTAGTATTGGAAAGGGAAAATCTGTAAAAATAATTCACTGAGTTCATAGATTTCTAGGAAAAAGTCAGGTATTTTGTCTCGCTCAAAGATTAGTTCATAATTGTAAATAATAATAAGATCAGATTCTTAATATCCAACTAGGACAGGCCTTATACAGGGAAAACAGTAATAAAATTAAGGCAAACTTAAATATTAATAGTATATTCTTCCAGAACTATAATAATGAAGTTGAAAAGGAAAGATCCTTAGCCAATTATAGAATAATAATTATGGTATACCTACCTTGAGTTTAATCTGCAATGCAGAAACAAAATTAGAGCAAAGAATATTACAGAATTTTAAATAGAAACTCTCATTCTCATGCCTGTCAGTAGTAGTGAAGAACACAAGTATACAAATGGCCAACAAAGACAGGAAAAGATGCTCAACTTTACTAGCTGTTACAGAAAGGCAAATCAAAACTACAATGAAATGCCACCTCACACCTGTTAGAATGGCTGTTATTAGCAAGACAAGTAATGACACGTGTTGCAGAGACTATGGAGAAAAGGGAACCATCCTTCACTGCCGGTGGGAATGTAGTCTAGTACAGCCACTCTGGAAAATGTGGATAGACTTTGAGAATATCATGCTAAGTAAAATAAGGTCAGTCAGAAAAAGTTAAGAACCATATGATTTTACTTATATGTGGGATATAAAACTGAAAACAAATGAACAAACAAGAAAAACAAATGAAGACAGGTACAGAAAACAGTGTGGTGGTGATGGAACATGATTTGACTTTGGATTGTGGGCACATAATGCATATACAGATCAGGTATCACAGAAATGTACACTTGAAATGTATATGATCTTATTAACCAATGTCACCCTAATAAAGTTAATTTAAAAAAGAGTACAGACTTGGAGATACTGATACTTCAGTTTTAACTTTAGTCCCGATACTTTCCACTTGTGTATTCTTGGACCACTCAGTCTTTCTATGTTTCTTCTCTAATGCGTAGATAATATACCAGGTTGTAATACTACATAAATGATGTTACTGTGTCCTTATATAGGTATCATGACCAGGGACATATAATGTACCTCTATTAATTGATCACCCAGGTAAAAGTATTTCTTTTTTTTTTTAGATTTCATTTATATATTTCGTAGAGAGAAGAAGGGAGGGAGAGAAACATCAATTTGTTGTTGCCTCTCCTGCACCCCCTACTGGGGACCTGGCCTACAACCCCAGGCATGTGCCCTGACTGGGGATCAAACTGGCAACACTTTGGTTTGCAGGCCGGCACTCAATCCACTGAGCCACATTAGCTAAGGCAGTATTTCTGATTTACCAATTATTTTATTTAAACTTTCAACTGATTAGCCATCTTTTGTGAGACACTTTGAAGCTATGCAAATAGCTTTCTTATGCTTCTGAAAGCATTACATTTTGTCATAATGCTCAAGTTTATGTAAGTGACTTTCTTAATGGAATAACAGAATATGAAGTATATTTAAACCTGAGTAATATGTCTTACTCATCTTTGCACCCTGAGTGCCTAATTTAGATCCACTTCACTGGCTCACAAAGACATTCAATACAATGTGTTTAAGAAGAAATTAATAGTTAATTAGTATTAGCTAAATCAATATAATTTAGCTTTGGCTTAATTACTTAAATCTTAATCACCATTGATAATTGCCTTACAACTGAAACAAATACTATTAATATTGCCTGTATCATTTGTCATCAGTAATCACTTTGTGTCACTTTTACAAGGTCATAACTATTATGGGTATAAAAAATCACTTTTATTTGCTTAGACTAGTAGAGAGGTATCTTTTTCACTAGCCTATATCTTATGCTTGTAATCTCATGCTCAGATTTCTTTATCCTCTTATTTCTACCATTTCTAACGTTACATCTATTTTAAGATTTAATACATGTTAATTATGTCATAAAACATTTCCTATTATTACAGGTCATTTTAATCTTACCCTTCTCTCTATCCTTTATCAGAATATACTATATTCTGATAATATTATGTGCCAATTATGTTGCCCTAGTTAAATCAAATAACTTAAACCAGGAAATTTTGACCTATTTTTTGGCATATTCTGCATCAAATAATTCCTTTGAAAACTTCACAGTGTTTTCAAATTTACTTCTCAAAATATTTTGTGTGTAATGTGATATCTTAGTCCTCAGCAAATTATCAAGTATAGTATTACATTAATATATGTAAATCATAGTATTTTATTAACACACTGGCTGATGTAGCTCAGTGAATTGAGTGCCAGCCTGAAAACCAAAGGGTTGCTGGTTCAATTCCCAGTCAGGGCACATGCCTGAGTTGTGGGCCAGGTCCCCAGTAGAGAGTATGTGAGAGGCAACCATACATTGATGTTTCTCTGCCTCTCTGTCTTCCTCCTTTCCCCTCTCTCTCAAAGTGAATAAATAAAATCTTTAAAAAATAAATAAATCATAGTATTATATTAATATACAATAATAACCTCAACATGGTGTGACCAAAAGTGCTGTGCATGTTTATAGCTTATAAATGTATAATATACAATACTATGATTGATTAATATGCATGCTTTCCCTATTATAGTGGGAACAGAGTGCTTTTTATTTTTATAACAAATAAATATGTGATTTTTTTAAAAAAAATTATAATTAAAAAGATAGTCCCTATAGGACTCAGTTAAGACTTGGAACAAAATCAAATGGGATGCTTTCTCCTCTAAACCACCTTTGATGAATCAAGCCTCCATATGTTAATCACTTAATTTATGAAAATAACAACATAAAGATTCCATGTGCAGTATGCATTCCCAAATTGCAGGCATAAGGAACACTTCTATGAATTATTAAAACAAACACAGTCGCCATCTTTGATTAACCTTTTTTTAAAAAGATAACTGAACTTGTTTGTCAGAAAAAGAGAGGCCCCGATAGGCAGGTCAGTTGGTGACAGTGCTGTCTGATATGCCGCGTTCGTGGTTTGATCCCTGTTCAGGGCACTTATGAGAAGCTGCCAATGAATGTGTGAACAAGTGGAATAAAAAGTCAATGCCTCTCTCTCTCTCTCATGATTATTATGAAAGAGATGTTGAAAAGCCTTAGTACATAGGTTTAAGGTTTGAAATGTTAATAATATTGAGAATTAAGGTATTTAGTATGACTCTAATAAATCTGGAGTATAATCAGAGAATATATATGCAAGGCATTTATACAAATATCATTGAGAAAAAATAGAGTTCTAGTTTGCCCAACCTCATGTTTTCTGTCTATGAAATGTAATTGACTTTTATTCTTAAGTAAGTCTATTCCACATCTCTTTTCACAAAAATAGTGTGGAAAGTTGCAGGAAGTAGAAAAAATTATTCTGACATTGAAAATGGTGAATTTCATACAGTAGCTTTTTACCACTTTACTGTTTTTTTCAGTTTTATTTATCATTATTTTTAATTATTATCTAATAGTTTCCACTTTGACAGTATCACCAAGGTACTGCAGGGCTTTCTAATCTTACAGATTTTTCCTTCCTTCCTCCTTCCTTCCCACTTTTCTTCATCCTTCCCTTTCTTGCTCCTTCCTCCCCTCCTTCCTTCCTTTCCTTCCTTCACTTTCACCTCCATTAATTTTAAGAACATTTATTAAGTAACCGCTTATTGCTAGCGTTAGAGAAGAAATGGTAAACAATATAGTCAGAATTTGTGTCCTCATCAAGTTGATGTTCTAGTGGAGGAAATAGAAAAAATCCATCAAAAAAACAATAAAAATCATAAAGTAGGATCAGTGCAGTTAAGAAAAAAAAAATCATGTAGAGGCAGAAAACAGAATAACTAGAGGACAGCTGAAATCTTTTTGTTGTGTGGTTAGAAAATTCCCAGTGGAACTGAAGTTGAAAGGATACAAAATACGGTGTTACAAAGATCACAAAATATGAAAATGAAAGAATGCTTTTTTGGTGGCACTAAAAAAGTCAATGTAACAAAAGAGAACTAGGACCTATTGCTAGAAAAGGCAGGCATAAGATCATAAAGGCTTTTTGTAAGGAATTCAGATTTTATTCTGTGTTGATAAGGGAAATACTGAAGAATTTTAAGCAATAGTATGTATGGCACAATAAAAAATTTGTGTGAATTACAGATAATGCCAGTTCAGACTGAGTATGTCTCATAGAAAGCATGAAGGAAGCAATATTTTGTACTGGTATCAATGGAACAGGGTATGGACTATTACCAACAATTGATTAGGAATAGTAAATCATAGTTATTACTTATATTTGATAAAAATATTAAGACCATTATCCTTTTCTGAAAATGGACACTGATTTAAGACTTGTAACATGCACTTTAGCTGGTGCTAGGAAGTTGGGGCAAGTGAACTTCACCCCACTGGGCCCTCTCACTGCAGCTCCTTTGCTGCCACTGCTGTCTCTCCCTCCCTCAGCTCACCACCTAAGGTATCTTGCCTAACCAGGGTGAATACAGTGTTTCACTCTCTTGTGGGACTCTCCTTGTCTGTTCAAGTATCCCTCTAGATGTTATCCAAGATCATTAAAACACTGTTCTTTTACACATGACCTAAACTTCTTTCATGACATCTTTGTTCAAAACAAACATTGGGAACCTAGGCTAAATAAACCATATGCAGCATCTAACCTTATCAGGGCATCAGAAGACACATTAGTCACTAACTCCCTAGCCTTATTTTTTAAACAACAAACTTTTGAGTTCCAGGAATGGTAGGTTACAAATGTTAAGCTATCAAAGTAGTTCGCTTAAAGCCCTTCTCTCTGAAAGGTGGATGAAAAGTGGGGCTTGTGTTTTCCAGTGGTGGCAGCTGAGAGCAAAGTATTGTCCTTTAAAAATATTCCTCTGCTCTTCTACTTATGTGTTGTTCTGTCTCTCTAACCTTATTGGAGGCTGGAGTTAGGTCATTGGCTAAAGATGGAAAACTGGTTCTTTAAAGTGATCATGTATCTCGCGTTGGAATTTTATATCTTTCATCTATCTGCCTCAGATCCCCACTTGACAATGAGACTACAAAGTCTTGATTTAATATCAAGTTAAAGGTCAGATATAATGGTGAATCTTTTTGAACTGAGAAATCATCCAGTTTACTCTTTAGATAATGAATAATTAAGGCTGCTAATTGAATTTGAGTGGATGATTTTGCATGTTTTTCATTCAAGGAAAAATAGAATATTAAAATTAATGCTAAGATACTCAAAACTATGCTAGACACTGGGAAACCATCAGTCGAGCAGATTCCCATAGTCTTACAGTCTGTTCTGTATACAGGTGGGCGGCAGTGCACTTACAGCTGTCAGCACAGGAAGCGCAGTTTATTCTTGTGTTATTACTTGTCAACCATTGCAGTATTCTCCGCAAGAACAACTGTAAACCTAGTTTTGCCCCACTTTCTATATATCTATATATAATACTCAGTACACAATAATATTATATATGAATACCACTCTAAACATACCATATAAATATATATATAAGATCTATATTCTCTAAGATTAGTACGATGATAGAGAAAACAAGTATTTGAAAATCGTTGTTATCATATCTGTACATTTTTTGAGATGCAAAGCCTAGAAAAATAACTTTCTATGAATACTAATAATAAAAATAATACACCAGCAAATTGAGTGCCTATAGAGTGGCATCGTTATTTCAATGTAATAATTATCAACTTATCTCTAATTATTATATAATACCGAATAAAATCACTAGGCTAATTTGAGTAGCAAACTGGTGAGCCAATGTTCTTTGCCAATTTAGAAAAACAAAGTATAGATAGATCTTTACTGACTTTTTAAGATTCATTAAATTAAAAGTATTTGAACAATATAAAAGCATTAAGAGGTAGTTGTGGAAATAGAAGAAATTTTAAATAAAACTTTGTTTTCTAATTCAAAAAGGAATTTATTCCTCATTTGTATATATTTGAATTAATAAGAATCCTCTATCTGCATACTTTATTTTTTAACTTTATTGTTATTGGTCACACTATTACTGATGTCCCCATCCACCACCTTCAGCTTTGCTCACCTCCACCCAGCCCCACACCCCCTTCCCCTGGACATCACCACACTGTTCTCTGTGTCCATGAGTTGTACATATATGTTGTTTGGTTAATCCCTTTACCTTGGCTCTTTCTGTGATCTTTTTCCAAAATGACAGCTACTCCTATTTAGAACACAACTGAAAATCAATGGCTGTGTAAAATCTGCCTTGAACAATTGATGCCAGATCAGTTGCTCTTTCTGCATGCTCCCATTTCATACTGACTGCAGACATTTACGGCAATCATCTCATTCCCTCATTGCCTTTAATTGTCTCTCCCTTTTTGTGCCATAAACTCTTACTGCAAAAGTGCTGATTTTTCACTTTTGTCTTAAGTTATTAATACATATAAAATTTGAAAAATTACATACAAAAGCTTAATTATTAATTTTAGCAGGTATCCCTTGCTCTAATAGTTCTAAGTGACAAGGTCCCACTCTGAGTTATAGATTATAGAAAAGTAATGGTAAACATTTAAAGCACATTTGTGAGTTTTATTTTCTTTCATCAAGAAATTCTTTGAGATTTCTACCCTTATTTCCTAACAGCCAATAATTTAATATAAAAGAATCCAAAATTGGTTTAATAATTTGAAATAAAAATATACTTCCAAATATCACAAAACCTATTCAAGAGTTATAATTTAGGAATTTAATATTTCTTGACATAAAACTGGGACATTTATTACTCTGTATTTTCAAAGAAAGAGTATAGACTTCATAGCTGTAATTTCTTTTTTAATATATTTTACTGATTATGCTATTACAGTTGTCTCATTTCCCCCCTCCTTTATTCCCCTCTGCCCTCAACCCCCCCAATCCCCATCCTTTAGTTTTTGTCCATGGGTCATACACATAAGTTCTTTGGCTTCTACATTTCCTATACTATTCTTAACCTCCCCCTGTCTGTTTCCTATCTACCATTTATGTTACTTATTCTCTGTACTTATTCCTCCTCTCTCCCCCTCCCACTCTCCTGTTGATATCCCTCCATGCCTTATATAAATCCCTTTTACATTTCATATAATAAAGGCTGGGTGATGATGAACTCCTTGAACTTGACCTTATCTGAGAAGCACTTATCTGCCCTTCCATTCAAATGTTAACTTTGCTGGATAGGGTATTCTTGGATGTAGGTCCTTGCCTTTCATGACTTGGTATACTTCTTTCCAACCCCTTCTTGCTTGAAAGGTCTCTTTTGAGAAATCAGCTGACAGTCTTATGGGAATTCCTTTTTAGGTAACTGTCTCTTTTTCTCTTGCTGCTTCTAAGATTCTCTCCTTATTTTTAATCTTGGATAATGTCATCATGATGTGCCTTGGTGTGTTCCTCTTTGGGTCCAAATTCTTTGGGAATCTCTGAGCTTCCTGGAAGTCTATTTCCTTTGCCAGATTGTGGAAGTTCTCTTTCATTATTTGTTCAAATAAGTGTTCAACCCCTTGGTCTTCCTCTTCTTCTTCTGGCATCCCTATGACCTGGATGTTGGGATGTTTACAGCTATCACAGAGGTTCCTAAGCCTCTCCTCATTTTTTTGAATTCTCGTTTCTTCATTCTTTTCTGATTGAATTTTTTTTCTTCCTTCTAGTCCACACCATTGATTTGAGTCCCAGTTTCCTTCCCATCACTATTGGTTCTCTGTACATTTCCCATTATTTCTCTTAGCGTGTTCTTCATTTCTTCATCTAATTTGTGACCAAATTCAATCAATCCTGTGAGCATCCTGATTACCAGTGTTTTGAACAGTGCATCTGATAGGTTGGCTATCTCTTCATCACTTAGTTGTATTTTTTTCTGGAGTTTTGATCTGCTCTTTCATTTGCACCATTTTTTTTTCTTGGTGCATCTGTTACTTTAAGGGGGGGAGTCTTAGGTGTTCACCAGGGCGGGGTAACCCACGTGGTTGTGTTGTGATGCTGCCTGTGGGGGCGGGGACTGGGAGGGAACAACGGCACTTGCTCTGCTCTCTGCTGGCTCCCAGTCACTTTCCCCCAATGAGCTTTCCTGTGAGGTTGTGAGTTGTCACAGCTATAATTTCTTAAAGTTAACATGTTGAAAACAAATGAACAGGTTTGTCATATCCATTTTTCTATTAGCACAGTTAGCTTAAATTGTCTTGATAACTTCTGCACAGTGAACCTGCCCAGACATCTGGTACATTTTCTATACTTACTATATTAATCCATAGGTAATTATAAAACACTTAGAAAAATACAAAGCATGTTGTAATAGATAGCTATGCAAATCCCACCAGATTTAAATTATGTTCACAATGTATTATACTTGTCTCAGCTTTTATTTAACTTGAGTATTTACTTATATTCAATAATACTGGCTTCTAGTTTGAAGCTAAATACTACTATAAACTCCTAAGAAGAAAAACAACAAATCAGAGTTCTCCTAACACTTATTCTAATTTCTATTCCCAAAAGGAAATTACTTGAAATTGTTTTAAATGCTTATGATGATAGTTTTCCACATTTATAAATCATGTTTTTAATATATCTTAATTTTAGACATTTTCTAAGTAGGACTTAATAATTATACATAACCTGTTCTTAAACAATTGTCCTAACACTTACTCCATCCAATTTTAGACATTCTTGAATAATGATTCTGTTTTCTTATGCAGTATTTTCCTCTCCCACTCCCAAAACAGACATACATACACTTCCTAATTAGCTATAACAATATTTGGTTAGTATGACATTCTGTATTTACATTTTCTTGACATTATTTTCAGTTAAGACTATAGTATGCTGAAATAATGTATGTTTTATTGTATATAATTTTAGTTTCCCTGGAGTGAATGATCCTACACTTTAGACATAATTTTCTATTTACTTACATTATTTCTCTCCACCTCTTCCATAAAAGTAAACATTACTTTCAATAGTGTTAAACTGATCAGACAACCAATTGATGCCCTAAGCTCCACTGGAGAAATCTCTTCTGGAATCGTGTGTCCTTAAAGGTCTTTTATTCATCATTATTCTCAGAATTTCCTTTGCCTCCCTTGGGTTCTATAACTCCTATTTCCTGAAAAACAGATCTTTTTCTTGATTTTATGGCACAGATTTGTTGTTATATTCTTTATTAGCACCAGTATAATGGAAGAATAAAACATAAATATTTTGAAACTTAGTACACTTGAAAATATCTTTATTCTGTTCTTGTAGTTGATTAATGGGTTGACTGGTGACTTCTTAGTTGTTTTTTTTCAGATGCTTGAAGCCATTGCTGGATTGTCTTCTATTTTCCAAGGTAAATTTTTAGATTTATTTAATTTTAAATAAAACTCTATCTGATAATTGAAAACCTTTTTCCACCCTATTACCAAGAAATCTACAACAAAATAGAGTTACTTATAAAATGCAAAAGTGATGGTGCAGATATAAAAAGCTTTAGAGCCCTGGCTGGTGTAGCTCAGTGGACTGAGCGCAGGCTGGGAACCCAGCGGTCCCGGTTCGATTCCCAGTGAGGGCACATGCCTGGGTTGTGGGCCAGGTCCCCGTGAGGGCCATGTGAGAGGCAACCATACATTGCTATTTCTCTCCCTCTCTTTCTCCCTCCTTCCCCTCTCTCTAAAAATAAATAAAAATTTAAAAAAAAATCTTTAAAAAAATTAAAAAAAATAAAAAGCTTTAAAACCAAATGAATTTGTACTCAAAACTTCTAATTTTCTTATATGTTTTATTTGATTAACAAAGTCATCTCCAGATGCACCAAAAAGTCAGGAAATTGACTTTTATTAATACTTAAGTGAGATTGACATTTCTACTGAAATTATCATTATCCAAATTTTCCCATGATGATGAATTAATTCTTCTGGAAAACAATATACAATGTGATATTTTTAAAAATCTACCCCTTTATATTTAAATGTTCTTAATACCAATTTAACTGTGATTTATACAATGGTAAATTAGCTTTTAATAGTCTGTGTTTACACAATTTGTGTTTCTTAAATATAAACATTTATTTAAATGTCATTAAAGATTTAGCTTCATATTAAGAATTTTAATATTTCCCTGATGGGAAGATAAATACCAGCAGCCACCTGTGTCTCTGGACTACCTAATTGCTATTGCCAACTAATAGTATAGAGATTATATACCATGTTATGTTTGCTTATGCTTTTTATTTCATGTTATTTAGTGTTCACTAGGAGGGAGACTTACTTCCTCCCCCCAATCCCACCCCAATTAGGAAGTGACCAAGTCAAGTGACAACCATACAATGAGGCCCTATATATATTTCAGAACCACTTTCAAGGTGTTTCCCACAAGAGTAAGAAAATGATCAAAGTTATGGAGATTGCTAAATTTGGGCAGGAAAACGTAACTTTCATTCACAGTTGGTTATGACAGCATTTAACATAATATAACAAGTTTAGAGAAAATAGGTTAAATATATTAATAAGATATGAAAACTAAGTAACAATTTTAAGTGGAAAAGAAACTATCTACTGGAACACATGTCTTTTTCTTATCTTACATTATTATTTGCAGTGACTAATTTTTTCTTTTTAATCCTCACCTGAAGATATATTTATTGATTTTAGAGAGGGGTGTGGGGAGATAGAGAACAAGAGATCCATTGCCTCCCCATTTTGCCTCTACTGGGAATCGAATTCACAACCTAGGTATGTGCCCTGACCAGGGATGGAACGCATAAACTTTTTGTTGTACATGACGATGCTCCAACCAATTGAGCCACCTGGCCAGGGCCAGATGACTCTATGATTTAATCAGCTTCTCTCCTAGTGTCATCATCCACAGATTTGGTAGTCATGAGAAGCAGTGTACTCCCCTCTGAAAATATACAGATGTTATTTTGAAAAATTCTTTGTATTAAAATAATCCAGAGTACATTCTCCCTCCTGGGAGCATGCCCATGCCTTTCTTCCCTCTCAGACATATTTCTTCTAAATTCTAAGGGTCCCCAAGAGACCCGTTACCAGGGAAGCAATGGGCAGCAGCAGCTGCTCCCTGGCTAACTCCTTCAACCTCTCTCCAAGGCCCCATTTTCTCTGACTTCTCACTGAGTCAGAAAAAAGCAACTCCACCTAGGCTCATTTCTTTCCTACAACATTTCTAGAGAGCCAAAGCAGCCCTGCCTGGGCTCTCTCCAGTTGCTTCTGCTCTACTACATCCTTCCTTGTTTCACTGTCACCGGCTTTAAAAACAAACAAACAAACAAAAAAAAAAAACTTCTCTGAAAAATATCAGAACTCCTTGATTTAAAAATGTAGTGCAAGAGAATGCAAGATGATCCTGAGATATCTAGCTATTGTCAGAAATCAAGGATTCAATGAGGCGTTGTATGATATCATTAAAAATAGCAATCCACTCATCATGTACAGAGAGCTGATATGGTAACAATTTGAGCATCCAAAAGAAAATGGCCACTAAGTGCATCCAGTTGGGTCTTTGTAAAGTCATAATGATGAAGCTTTAAATAATATAATCCTATGTGCTAGAAATAATGCTATGTGCCCAATTATTGCAACACTAATACAATATATTTCTCATATGAGGAAATTTAAATAAATGTTATTGTGAACTTGTAATTTATTTATTTTGTTTTTGTTTTTTTTTTTTATACAGTACATGAAGTAGTAAATTTTAGAAATAGTCCCCAGGGCTTGTTTTATTTTGTCTTCATTTATATAGTTACTCATATTTAAGCTTTCTCATTTTTGCTCCTCAGTTACAATTTTTCAGTTGCTTTCCATCTTTGAAATTTTGTTGATCTCTTGTTTACTCCTGTCCTCGGGGTTTACTTCTTTTGTATTCCTTAACTGTAATTTTGGTAGAGTTTGAATGAGAAATAACCATGTAAGTGAATATTCATTAAACCATGTTTAGTGTGTAAGTAAAAATTATTTTGAGAAATAAAACATTTCAGTTAAAATTGCATCCATTCACCCATTTATCTCCCTTCTACCCCAGAAGACAAACTATGTCCTGAGATTAGTGTATAATTTTCTGCCTATATCTTTATCTGTTTTATTACTTATGTAATAATCTTCAATAATAAGTGGTATGTCTCCTTGTGCTTATACAAAAGTCTAGGACAGGTATTGAGGCAACATAATGACCTTTCAGTATTTTATAAATTTAAAAAGACTAGAGATATATGTTCCAAGCTCTTTTTTGACTTGATGTATTCATGGATATGATCTGGAGTGATGTGTGCAAATTTATTTTTTAAAAGAAAGTTAATGAACAAATATATTTTCTCTTTTACCCTTTCTGTCAACCGGAACACAGAATTGAAGGTTGTGGTCTCCATTTTAGATGATTATAACACTGCATATATGCCTGAGTTAAAATTGCATAAAACGAAGGCTATATTTTTTAGCTGCATTAGCCACGTTTCACATGTCAAAAGTCACACGTGGCTAGTGGCTACTATAATGGACAGTACAGATACAGAGTATTTTCATCATCTCAGAAATTTCTATTAACAGTGCTCTAAGAGGATCAGGAATGTGAAAAATGAAACCAATCTAGATAAAACCTTAAAATCCTGCAATATCTTATGGAGTCAAATCTCTATCTTAAATTTCCTTGCTAACTTCCTAGATTATTCTGTGAAAGGGAAATAAGTGTCTGTGTTACTTGGGTCACTTGCTTTGGGGTTACTTTATCAGACAGGGTAGCAATACACTCACACCCATACATATACCCCCCACACACACACCTGCATACACACATATGTCCATACATATATGTGTGTACATTTATGTAGGTGTAAGTATATATGTACATAAACGTTAGTTCATAGACTCAGGGGTTCTAAGGGCAAAATTCAAAACTGACATCTGTACATGGTGGACAATGAGAGACCAAAGAAAGAGGCAGGTCACCTCAGATTGGTAAGAGGTAAGATTGATAAGCAAGGGAACTTGCATAGGAGGCTTATTTTGGGGAGCTGAAAGACTAGTAAATCTCCACATTGCCTACAAGAACCATAAAAGTTAATACATATCCAGTCCAAATGGTCTGAACAACACCTTACTCTCTCAGGATTGCATTTCGAAATTGCTCCAGCTTTGGGAAAGACAGGAGGAATGTACATTCCGAGAGGAGGGGATGAGGAGCCTCTGTTTGCCTGGGTCTAGCTAGGTCCAGCTTACAGGGCAACCATCGGTCCTATCCTCTCCTCTTGATGACCTCTCCTGACACTCCACCCCTTACGATGGCTCTTACAACTTAAATGCCTCCTCTTCTGCCATGTGCCCTGAGCTGTAAGCAAGGGGATTTACTATCATGGAGGCGATTCATTTGATGGCTATTGGCCTGCAGTGGAGGCAGATGCCACAAAACTATACAAGCACATGCAAGAGAAAGCAAAAATTAAGATGATGATTTCCAAAATAAGTAACAAGGTTTGTCCTCCAAGAGACTCATGATCTAACTGGTGGTCACACCTTTTCCACGACCTCCTCTAACAAAAAAGAGGGAAAGAGGAAAAGAGAGAGAGGTTCCAATCTTCAGGTATGCAAATGTTCAACTTCACTAAATATTCCCAAATTGGTTAAATGTTGATTTTCCATTTATAGTTTTTGAAAGCCTTTTGTTCCCCCTATCCTCACTGATACTTGACACTTTTCTCAGACCTCTTATTTTTCCATGTGGAGATACTTTAGTTACATTAACTCTCCTTTTCACTGCAGAATTTGTGGGTGCTGGAGGAGGCACTGAGCATGCTCAGGCAATCCTTCCCCTGGGCAGATCTCCGTGCACAGAGAGGCTGAACGCTGATCTCTCATAGCCACGTGAAAGACATGGTGGGACAGGCTCTGCCCCTTTGCATGTGGTCAGTGCTGCCTGGGACTGGATGGGCAAGATTATCCAGTTTAGAGGGTTTTAGTAAGCCCATTTGTCTATACACCCAAGCCATGCCTTTCATTCTGAAATAACTTTAAGCAGTTATTTAGCTGAATACTTAAAATCTACGATTTGATTTCCTGTTCATACTTCCAGTAGGGAAGAAAAGATTTGTAAATTGATCTCTTAAACTTGCACAAGTATAATAATTTTAGTATTTAGTTGAGCTCATGTTATTTTGCATCCCTGATTATTGATAACTGAGTATATATATTTTTTAAAGATTTTATTTATTTATTTTCAGAGAGAGGAGAAGGGAGGGAGAAAGAGCAATGTATGGTTGCCTCTCACATGGCCCCCACGGGGACCTGGCTTGCAACCCAGGCATGTGCCCTGACGGGGAATCGAACCGGGACCCTCTGGTTCCCAGCCCACGCTCAATCCACTGAGCCACACCAGCCAGGGCTGATAATTGAGTATATTTCTATGTTGATTTAACATTTGTACTTATTTCAAAAAGGTCTGTTCAATTATTGTATCCAGGGAACACTAAATTTGCAGTTTCAAAATATTTATTTATATAATACTCAAAACCAAGAAAAATCTGGGTAAGATATTGACTTTTAAAAAAAGAAAATACTTTTTTTCTTGTGATCCAAACAGACTAATGAAATAATGTATAAAAGTTAAAAATTACAAAAGTGAAGATGAGAGAAAAATTTTTAAAGATATCATTATAATCAGTAAAAATAAACTTTAAAAAATTAACTAAATAAATTGTGTTACCTGTGTTTTCATAATCTCTTAATTTTGCTGTAATCATTTTAATAAATTATACTTTATGTTGAAAATTACTTTTTATTGTTCAGAAATTTAATTTATTGTAGTTAGTTTTGTCTTTTATATACAAAAATATAAATTTACTTAGTAATTCTTAAATGTCATCTGCAGTACATACAACTTTTATTTTCATATGCAATACATATCTTTTTACCTATGTTCTCCTTGCATATGCACAGTAAAGGTGCCCGGAAATGACTGATGTTACATACTAAGATTAATTATGGTCTCAGGAAAGAAATACAAGATATTTTCCCCATTATCTTAAATTTTATATAATAGATTATTTTTGAGAAGTTTGTGACATTGTTAATCAGTTTAAGTTTTCTACATTTATAATTGGAATTTTGTATCCATAACTTTTATCTTTCTATATATCTATACCTTTATACTGTGTGACTGTTTTTAAAAAGTCTTGTCTTGATTAGTTAGTTACCCATTGTTCCATATCCACTTAACCCTAACTGCTCTATCTAGGATATGTGTATTTCAGTTTGGTTTCAATGTTTACATTCTTTATTGTTTCTGTTATGCATTTAGTTTCCTTAGTTAGTTTGCTTCCTTACTAAGGACTGTTTGATGATGGTCCTGCCATAAAGTATACAACTTTGAAGAACTTAAAAAATATAAGACTTCTCATGATAATCAATGATAACAAGCAAGAAAAATTTTACTAGTAAGAGGGTTTGCTTCACAGTAAAAAATGTTTAAAAAAGTTAAGTTTTAATATACCACAAACTTGTTACCCTCTGTCAGCCTCCCAAATGATAGCCAAGAATGTTCAGTTTTTAAAATATTTTTATTAGGATCATAAAAATTTTAAGCAGCATATTAAACTGTCTTATCCAAATTAACAAAGATTTATTAAGCACTGATTAGGTGCCAAACACCATGCCAAGTACTTCATACATATCATTCAATTTATTCTTCACAGTGATTATATTAACTGAACATAATGGCTTCATTTTACAGGAAGATGGCATAATTAGTAAGTAACTTGCCTAAATTTACATAGTTAGTGAATAGACAGAAGATAGTGAAATCTAGGTCTGACTGAGATTGTGTACTTTTAACCAGTACAGTATATTGCTTCATAAAGTTTGATGTTTACACATGTTTTGGCCTCATATAAACATTAATGAAAGCTAGCCAGGGTACCCTTTAATCCCCGAAGATGTGTTCGGATTTCCTGGGGCGTTCTTAGTTACGGTAGACTGCATGTTTGTGTATATAGCAAAGAAAAATGGGAATTTGAAAATACACTGTTAGAATTGAGGGAAGTGGTAAAGGATGCTTATCTGGGCATAACAGTATGGCTGCTATTGGAAGCTAAGACTAAAGTAGAAAGTTTGATCTTAAGAACAATGGACAGCCCTGGCTCAGTGGACTGAGTGCTAGCCTGCGAACCAAAGGGTCGTGGTTTCATTCCCAGTCAGGACACAAGCCTGGGTTGAGACCAGTAGGGGGCACACAAGAGGCAACCACATTTTGATGTTTCTCTCTCTCTCTCTTTCTCCTTCCCTTCCCCTCTCTCTAAAAATAAGTTAATAAAATCTTAAGAAAAAAGAACAATGGACAGTTCAGTGAAGAGTTTCATACAACAGTGAAAAAGGTATATTTCAAAAATAAAAACATTGAAATTTCTTTCAACTTCCTGTTTTCTTAGTATTGGGCATAGTATGAACCAGTGTAACAAAGGATCAGAGAGGAGAGCACAGTGAGTGATATCACCTACAGCTTTCATGGAGATCAATTTTCGCAACGATAATTAATCTTCTGTTTTGTGACATGAGTGACAGCTTTAGCCAGGAGGAAGAGACTAAGTGATAGGCAATAATGGAATAAAGAGCAGTATATTGCAGAGTGATTACCCCATTTGCCTTAGGTGGCATAATGAAGTATTAAGACTAAAAACATGTTTATTGCTTAAGCGTTGCTCGAAACTTTATCCAATTAAATGTGATGATACCTAATTGGTATTATGAAATTAAATTTGTAAATAAACACATGAAAATTTGTCAGCTTCATGCTGCTCATAACTGACAGGGTAGAATGTTTTTACAGTCAATTTAAACTATTAATAATATACTATTCCTACTAGATTCTTTAAGTGTTTCTATCTATATAACATGAGTAAATCATCAATATTGTGGAGAAAATGTTTAAATATATTTACATATTCAATGGACATTTGTAAAACATACTTTATATATTATTTTTTGAGTGGCTTTTTTTGGTAATGAAGGTGATGCAGAAAGCTGGCTCTAAGACTAAGCTCACAGAGCAGTGTCTGAAAATTTGCCAAGTTAATCTGATTCTGTGTATTTCAAAATGTCCACTGGTGTGGTGGCATCTAATTAACGAGGTATATTAAATTGCAGACATTAGTGTAGTGCTATCAGTTACTAATTCAACTTTTATGGTAGCTATCAGAAAGTTTTATCTCTAACAGGTTGCATATATAAATTACTGATAAATGAAAATTGACTACTTTTATCACTCTTTTAGCAAGTCTAAAAGTTAAGAATTATGTTAGATAGATTAACTTTTTCAGCAGCTGTCTTTATAGCTATCCATTCACATTTCAGACCACTGTGAATATCATGAAATAATTAATGGAAATACTTGCATGAAAGATAATATGATAATTATAAAAATTTTACATTTATTTTTCATTTTTTAAAATTGGACATATAAGTAAAATATGAATGCCTTTATGGATACTTTCCATTCTTTCCATTTTAGTACATGAAATTTATGTGGAGGGACATATAAGGCATTATTTAGAGAGTAGAATAAACAAAAAGATGTAGCAGGTAGTATATATTTCATTTTTATAAAAGTAAAATTATATTTTTTAATTTCAGGAATTTAAAAATACAATTTATCTTAATCAAAGTTATTCACACTTATAAAAAAGAAAGTGTCTCTTCATCCATGCATTTGATGCATTTATTAAGAACATGTATCAAATATTTGTTACTAATAGACACTCTTACATTTTAAAACACAGATGTAATAAAATTTCTCTACTAATCATACCTGAGTCCATGGATTGAGACAAACATTAAAGGACAAATACTTACAGGTCTCTCAAAAATAAAGCCAAGATTGATTATGGGGATTTTAAGGAGTGCTAATTCAGCCTGGTAACTTTGATCAGGTTTTTTCTTTTTATTTTTTTTAAATTTTTATTGCTATTCTATTACAGTTGTCCCAATTTTTTGACCCTTTCCCCTCCTCTTTCCATCCCATTCCAGCTCCCACAGTCAACTCCCACACGGATGTCAATTCCCACGGGTCAGTCATACCTGTTCTTTGACTCGTTCCTCCCCCTTCTTCCCAGCACGATCCCACTTCCTCCTTCCTTCCAATCACTATCAGTCAGTTCCATGTTTCCATGCCTGTGGTTCTATTTTGTTCATTAGTTTACTTTATTCATTAGATTCCTTTTATAGGTAAGATCATATGGTATTCATCTTTCACTGACTGGCTTATTTCACTTAGCATAATATTCTCCAGTTCCACCCATGCTGTTGCTAAGAGTAGCAGTTCCTTCTTTCTTCTGCATAGAATGCCATTGTGTAAATGTGCCACAGTTTTTTTATCCACTCATCTACTGATGGACACTTTGGCTGTTCCAAATCTTGGCTATTGTAAATAGTGCTGCTATGAACATTGGAGTGCATAAGTTCTTTTAAATTGGTGTTTCAAGTACTCTTAGGGTCCATTCCTTGTAGTGGAATTGCTGGATCAAAAGGCAGATCCATTTTTAGTTTTCTGAGGAAATTCCATACTGTTTTTCACAGTGGCTGCACCAGCCTTCATTCCCACCGACAGTGCACTGGGTTCCCTTTTCTCTGCATCCTTGCCAGCACTTGTTGTTTGTTGATTTGTTTATGATGGTGATTCTGACTGGTGGGAAGTGGTTTCTCATTGTGGTTTTATTTTGCATCTTTCTGATGGCCACTGATGCTCAGCATCCTCTCATATGTCTCTGGGCCCTCTCTATGTCCTCCTTGGAGAAGTGTCTGTTCAGGTCCTTTGCCCATTTCTTAATTAGATTGTTTGTCTTCCTTGGGTTGAGTTGTACGCATTCATTGTATATTTTGTAGATCAAACCCTTATCCAATGTATCATTGGCAAATACATTCTCCCATATGGTCTGTTCCCTTTTCATTTCGATGATGGTTTCTTCAGCCATGCAGAAGCTTTTTAATTTGATGTAGTCCCATTTGTTTAGTTTTTTCCTTTATTTCCATTGCCCTAAGAGATATATCCGCAAAAATATTGCTACATAGGATATCTGAAATTTTATTGACTATGGTTTCCTCTAGGACTTTTATGGGGTCACAATTTACAATAAAATATTTTACCCATTTTGAGTGTATTCTGGTGTAAATTGGTGGTCTAGTTTCTTTTTTTCTTTTTTTTTTTTTTTGCATGTACCAGTCCAATTCTCCCAACACCATTTATTGAAAAGGCCATTTCACTCCACTATATGCTCATGCCCCCTTTGTCAAATATTAATTGACCATAAAAACGGGTTTATTTCTGGGCTCTCTACTATGTTCCATTGGTCTATGTGTCTGTTCTTATGCCAGTACTAAACTGTTTTGATTACAGTGGCCTTGTAGTATAGTTTGATATCAGGTATTGTGATCCCTCTTACTTTGTTCTTCTTAAGATTTCTGAGGCTATTTGGGGTCTTTTTGGTTCCATATAAATTTTTAAAATATTTGTTCTAGATCTGTGAAATATTCCATTGGCATTTTAATAGGAATTGTATTTAATCTATAGATTGCTTTGGATAATACGGGCATTTTAATGATGTTAATTCTTCCAATCCATGAACACAGCATGTGTGTATGTGTGTGTGTGTGTGTGTATTTCCATTTATTTGTATCTTCCTCAATTTCTTTTTTTAGTGTTCTCTAGTTCTCCAAGTACAGGTCTTTTATCTCCTTGGTTAAATTTATTCCTAGGTACTTCATTTTTCTTGTTGCTATAGTAAATGAGATATTTTTCCGTAGTTTCTCTTTCTGACATTCCATTGTTGGTGACAAAAATGCCATAAATTCCTCAGTATTGATTTTGTATCCCACTATTTTACCAAATTCTCTTTGTAGGTCTTAAGAGTCAGATCTGAGTTTCAATATCTCTTTCTTTTTATGAACTCTATATAAATAGGAGTAAATATATATGAAAATATAGTTCATATACATGAACTAATATATTTATATAAATTTATATTTATATATGAACTTATATATTTATGAACATATAAGTAAATGTGTATTTATGAACTATATGCATATAGAACTATATGTATATATATAGAACTATATATAGAACTACATACATATAGCTCATAAATATATAGATTTACTCATTTATTTCCGTATATATTCATAGATATAGATATATATATTAGGTTAAAAATGCTTACTAATTATGTCTTGATTTGCATGTAAAATATGGAACTAGATAATTTTGTAATGATTAATATAGTTGTTACCAGTACTAAATAATATGTGTCAAGTACTTGAGTAAAGTACTTGTCACAGTCCTTAGGTGTAATCCATGCTTATTAAATCTTACCTCTCTCTCTATCATTAATTATCAGTTCTTTCTCTCCCCTCCTTCCCAACCCCTTTTTTCTCTTTCTCATTCTCTTGTACCTGCATACAAACATTGAAAACTTTTCATGTAATGCCTGTCCCCATTCCAAATCTTGACGGCCCTACTCCTCATGCTAGTTTACTTTTCAGGCTACCTCTATTAGAAAAAGTTATTGAACAAAATGTCTACTAGTATAGAATGCTTTATTAGGATCAGAATGAAGACAGATGCTAGACCACTAAATCTAAGCTTAGATGAAAGCATATGAGGATAAACAATTAACACTGGGAAAATGAAATGAAAAGCCTGGGAAGATCCAGGCTTGAAATATTCAATGTTGAATGTCAAGAATTTTATAATCTCTTTTCTTTTTGCCTATTAGTCTGTAGAAAAATAAATATCCATTACTTGAGTCAATGCCTGAATCAAAGGAAAGGGATAGCTCAGAAGACATAGTGGGCCCCTACAAAATCTCATCCAGCGTCACCTACTCCATGTCCCGTCTAAGGGTTAATAACAGGTTACTCTGGTGCCAGTGTCAGGTTTAATATAGCATTTCAGTCAACAGAAGTCTCCTTAGACCCTTGAAAGTTCTTTTCTTTAAATTGCATTTTTGGGTCCACAACCTTTTCTTACAAGCTGATATTTTTCAAAGCTTAAAACTCAAATTTTCCTTCCAAATGTATCAAAATTTTCTGAGATATTAGATGTTTATCTTTTTATTTAAAATAATGTTAATAAAAATAAAATGTGTCAAAAAGAAATACGGGAGAAAAGGATCAACTAAGATGAAAAGGAAATAGAAAATGTAAGAAGAACTACCAATAATTACTTAAGCCTTCAAATTTTTACCTTGGAATACTCTCGTTGATATTCAGAGATATGTGTTGGTATTTAGGAATCTCTGGTCTGCCAAAGATAAAACATGTATTTCATGTATTGAATGTGAATAAAATATTATAACAGAAATTTCAATGGTGAGTAAACCATGCTATCCAAAGCTAAGGATTACATGATCTTTTTGCTTAATTTAAACAAGAAAAGTGAAGGAACAGGTAATTACATTCTGAGTATAATCAATGGAGGAAACTATCGAGGTTAATTTTGTCCCCAAATTATTATTTCCCCTTAACATTTGCTTTTGTTTTTCTTGCTGGAAACCAGAGAAACATATATTTATCTAGATGAAGGCATTTACTTATCATTTTTGCATTACCAATATACATAACTCCTCTTAATCCAACCTTTTTTTTTATTAATATCCTCAATCAAGGACATTTTTATTGCTTTTAGAGACAGAAGAACAGGGAGAGGAAGAGAGAAAGAGACACATCAATATGAGAGAGAAACATTATTGGTGCCTCCTGTATGCACCCCAACTGGGGATCAAACCCACAACCTAGGTATGTGCCCTGACCAGGAATTGAACCCACAAATTTTTGGTTATGGAACAACACTCCAACCAACTGAGCCATGCTGGCCAGGGTCTGAAATAATCCATTTTTAAATTCTTCCATTAAAGACAGTGAACATGTATCCTAGAGGACTACAGACCCCATCTTTTAGTACAAATGCTGTACCAAGTTACTCTAAGATTCAGTTTACACATTAGAAGGGTATGTCTAGAAACATATATATTTTGATTATTTAATTATGACAGCACCATAGGTAAATTTATGTTTCAGAGGATTAATGGCACTATCTGTAGTGTAAAAAATTTCTCCCTTCTATTTTAAATTAGCATCAATAGCATTTTGAGAAGAAAAAATAGTATATTGGAGAAACGCATGGTGGGAGGGGGTCAGCTCTTTCATGTTCAATACTTAGAACCATTGACCATTGAAGAGCTGAGAAAATGTCAGCTAGCTTTGCATAGAGGGTGGCCTGGTAAATCCCAATTGGTAAAGTGAAAAACCATAATTTCTAAATTATGATAGTTTATCCTGACAGCCAGAAGGCTCTGTACCTCTTAAGTTTTGGTAATCGATGTAAAAAAGCTTTCTGTGGAAATGATGTAATTGATTTCAAACTGATTCTATCTCTAGCCATAACGACTTATGCAAGGCACTCTTTTTCTTATCTGTATAAAGGTGACTATAATAATTTTCATGCATGTAACAGTTAAAGAAATAATGTATGCAGAATGCCTAACACAATGCCTGATACAGACTGAGCAAATACTGGTTGATAGAAATTCAATTAATTAGGTTTATATATAACAAAACCTACATTACATAAGAAACCTTTACTGTGAAATGTTTATTTTTATAAAATAAATTACTTATTAATTTGGTGTTTCTGTTAAAAATTTTAGACTTAAAGAGTGTATTTTTTTAACTTTAAGGTTGATATCAAGTGACCTGAAGGCATTAATCAAATATATGATTTTTGCTGCTAAAATATGAGACAGGGTATCAGATATAAAGCAGGATGTGTCAATCTGTCTAGGATATCTTCTCCAATATGGAATAGAAAACTGACATCCTCTCTCATGTTTTCATGCATTCAAAAGCAGAAAATATTGATGACATATATTTAGATTCAAATCTGAATTCCTTTCTCTAAACAGGTTAAGATAATTTAGAGAGTGACTATGCATGGAACAGTGAAATATTTTTCTTCATGAAAAAGGTGTAGAAGAGTGAATGAAAATTGGTAAGTTATTTTTGGCCAGTTTCCTTTTACAAATGCCAGAATAACATATTGGCTACATAAATAAAATAGAAGTAAGGGAATAGCAATGTTAAAAAAGAAACTAGAGAGGCTTATAAGTAATAGAAGGTGAGAAGCACAAATAGGTGAACAAACAAATAAGCTTATGTTCAGCTGTAGAACATTCATTTAATTGAATGCATTTTAATACTAGAGAATGCTGAAATAGGCAGTTAAGTAGAATTTAAGCACATGTTAACATTAGTGTAGAAGTAAGAGCATATCTTCTGCATAATTAATTTAAAAACAAACATTCTAGGAAGTAAGATGTTTTCCTATTCACATTCTAGTTAGCTCTGCATTTACTGTATCACTGAATGGTTTCTCACCTTTGATGTGGAGGCCTAAGTTACTCACTTTATCATTAGTAACTATCTATATATAATAAAAAAAGCAGTTTGTAGTAATTCCGGACTTCACATTAGACACTCGTTTAATTCAAATATATACATATATATGTATAAATGCACATATATACATATATATATGAGAAAAGCAATCATTGAAAAGGGAAATATTGCTAAAAACATCAAATGTGGGGTAAATTGTTTACAGGCTCATCAGTTGCATAACCCTTTCTGTAAGATGAGTTCATCAAAATTGGCTAATTTCAAATGGAACATTTCTTATTGACAGCTAAAATTGGGCATCTGTTGGATTTCATGTTGCTTAACCCTCTGACTTACTATTTTCCATTTGAAAGTTGTATCAGATATCCTTTAGATTCTGTTAAAAACATTTTAATGTGTGTCTTAATAGTATAAAACACCGATCCTTGAATAGAAGAAAGTACCGAAAATAAATGTGATACTAAATATTAACTGTTCATTTTCTTCATCTACTCTTCTAAAAATTTATTTTCTAAACTCTAACTTTTCCTATACTCAAGAAAAATTTGGATTCAAAAACAATAGAAGCTCTAGTGATTTCAAATACATTTATAAGGTCTGACCATTTGTTATTGGAGGCAGTGCACACAAGCTTTTATCAGGGAATGTTTTTCCAAATATTTTCCTAAACACTTAAAAGAGTTGCCAAGAGTTTGACTGTAACAGAACGTTAAAGTGATTAGTGTAATGCTTCCTAACAGGTCCCTAAAGTGTTTTTGGAATAGTATCATTATAATTACTTTTCAGCCCTGCATTGTATAAGCTTATACAAAGATTTCTACAAGTCTTTTAATATCATTTTCCTGAAGTCATAGAGCTCGTATTTTCTGGCCCTGCACATTTGTAGCCTTTAATAACATTGTGATTTTCCATCAGTGGTCTTAAGCATTAGTGGAACTATATATCAAGACCTACCATCTAATCCCAGGCAATTTAAATTACAGTGTGATTTTGCCCTACCAACAAATCACTACACTGTAATTTTGGTGGACTGATTTATCTGGAGGGTTTCATGAGAACAGAAAGGGACAAAAATGAGACCAACTAAGTGGTGACACTCTTGGTATTATTGAATCCATGTATGATTTTACTTTTAAAGGAGTCAATCAGAGTGGATATTGAGCGTCAAAAAATGCACTTTTTATAGTGCCCTTTGATATCATTAATATGTATAGAACATTTTCTGTGATCTAGATATTTGAGCCAAAGTAAAAAATGCAATGAATACGGTCTATTCTGACTCAGAGACCTTTATTAAATTGATATATAGGTTATTAATCATATAAATATTAATTAAATATTTCCTTTTTATAATTGTAGACTTTTTTGCAAATGATGTAGTGACAAATTTTGCTTCTTATTAAACCCACTCATAAAAATCTTAAGTTATTTTTCTCAATTGGCCTGAAAAAAACAATTATAAAGATATTTTAATTCAAATTAATTTTTTCAGATTAATCTTGAATTTTATCAAATTAGAGACATTAAAAAATACACAATACAAGACAGCAGGGGAGAGGATTGAATGTGGGAGGTGGTGGGTGGGTAGGGCAGGGGAGAGTATTGGGGGAAAATGGGGACAACTATAATTGAAATAACAATAAAAATAATAAAAAAGAAAAATACACAATAAAAAATAAATGGCAGAGAAAATATCACTGCTTCATACTTCTTGAGTGAATAGGGAGAGTGGGGCATGGAAGTCATACTATTCTTGGTAAAAAACTGCTGAACACTCAATGAATGCCATGTGGGCAGGTGCACTTGTTAATCACACACCATGAAATGGGCAAACGCATTGAAAGAGTCTTCACAAAAATTCACTGAAGCTGAACACATCCTCTTATAACAACGCCACCTGGCACACTCATGCAGATGGTTCCTAGACCACTCACCTAGCAGGGGAAGTCTGTAATACAAAGGGCCTGCCCTCCCGAAGATAATTCCATTTTTTAATGCAAATTATCTTAACATATAATAGCTCTTGAATGTTTTATTTTATAGTATAGCTAATTGTTTCATTGCTTTCCTTGAGCTAATTAGAATCTTATTTACCTATACTTTGATTGTATTTATATTTAATCAATGTCTGCTTGTCTGTGTACTGGAATTATAGAAGCCATTTTTGCATCTTTGTTGTATGTTTAGCATCACAGCTTTATTTTGTGATTCAGGTTTACTAACAATTATCAAAATTTCACCTGAATAGACACTTTCAAATGATAAACTTCTGATCTGTTTATATACTTCTGAAAATCTCTCTCTTGGCTCAGTCAAACAATTAGAATATGTAAAATAAAAGATTCTGCATGTGAAAATGGCAGAGTTGATCGACTTTTGCAATAACTCTTCTGTTTTGAACAATGAGAAAAAATGAACAAAAGCAAAACCAAATGATTGTTTTGGCATCAGACATTTGACCAATGAGTGAGAAATTAATGCATCAAAAACAAGGAGATAAACTAGACCGGTGATTTTCAACCTTATTCATCTCATGCCACACATAAACTAATTACTAAAATTCTGTGGCACATCACAAATACATTTTTGATTCATCTGACAATTGTGCTGGCTGTCATCATTTTAAATTTGACAATCTAAGGGAAAAGAGGTTAGTTCTCCTGACTAAATAGTCAAGTATTGCATCTTTTACATTTTCTTCTGGCATACCAGTTGGAAATTGCTACTCTACAGCAGTAAGACCAGCATCAGGAGCTACTTTAGCCTTTCAGGAGTTTTCTAATTCCTGAAATAGTAATAAGCAAGTTTAGAGGAAGACAGCAAACTTATAGATCCAGGAACGTACACAAAATAGAGTTCCTGGCCCTCGAAGTTGGGAGTCTTGGAAAAATCCCAGGCTTTCCATGGAGGACTAAAGGAATTCATTCTAGGAATAAAAATAAATCCCAAATTAACTGAGTCTCTCTGGGATTGACGCATATATTGAAATCAAACCATAGGAATGACCTAGTATCAGACATTAATTTCAGAATAATGCCTCTATACCATAAATAAGAACTTCTCAAAAACTATTAGAGAACAATGAAAACTCCAAGAAAAGTAATAGAATTCTAGAGCTAAAATGTACAATGCACAATAACTAAATTTAATAATTCAATCACAGGTTTAACAGAAGGTTAAGCAGAGCCATAGTGAAATTTAGCAAAGATATAATTGAAATATCTAGATTGATGTACAGAGCAATAAAAGGCTAGAAAATAGAAAAAGATTACAGCACTGATGATGAAATATAGTTGCAAATTTATGTGTGAATTCCTGAATGAGAGGAAAAAGAATGCGATCTCCAGGAGAAACAGCACCCAAATTACGATTACCCGGGAGGGATGGCCTCCAGTGCCATATATGTTACATGAGGAGTCGGTGGAAATTTGTAATAACTTGCTAAAATCTGAGTGTTAGTTAGTTTTTGAGTATGAGCTTTATGAAGATTTCAGACATAGGATGATTGTACACTTTTTAAGACTATTTCTCCAAGAAGCCCACTGGAAACTTACAGGAAAGATAAAGGAAAAGGTAGAGATGATCAACTTTCCCCTTGAAAAGTAGCCTTTACAGCATGACTTGCTTTTTACAGGGTATGGAATTGTACAAATAGTAAACTTAGAGTGCAGAAACCTGGCAGATACCATCCTAAACAAATAACCGAAGTGGACGTCACTTGTCGTGTGTTTTATTATATCATGTACTTCCTGATGTCATGCAATGAGATGAACTTATAACTTCTTTGATATTCTTCCAAATATAAATATCCCCAATCATATGACACTCATGACAGAACATTAGACCAATCCCTTTGAAGCACATTCTTGACCATTATTCTTTAAAAATATCAAATAAGAAAAAAAATTAGGAAAAAAAATACTACTTTCTAGTGAAAGAAGCCAGAATTGTGGTCATCGTGAGAATTGATCATAGTATTGATTGTGGAAGAAGATGAGTAAACCATGAAGAGTGATGCAAATTTTCTACTTCTAATAGAAGTGGTAGTGGTGGGTACATCAGTCTATACCATGTATATATATATATATATATATACCAATCTGTACATTTAATGTTTGTTTACTTACATTTCTTACTATATGACTTTGTACAAATTATGTTATACTTTAATAATAATATTAAATATAAAAATAAGAAAATAATGATAAAACGAATCACTTCTAAAGGTATGCATATACACCTGAATAAATGGAAGAAATCTTCCTTTATTTGGAGAGCATAGTTTAGCGGTATAAAAATGTTCATTTCTCCTATGTATATACAAATTTAGTGTAATCCACATATAAATACAAACAAGATTTTTCTTCAAGAAATGACAAGATAATTTTAGGCACTATATAGAAAAACAAACATTTAAACATAATAAAAGGCATATAATAAAAAGACCAATGATAGGGCAAATATTCTCATAAGTCATTAAAATATTTGTAAGGCCTCAATAATTAAAAAACATAATGTGTAAAGGTACATGAATAGACAGACGAGGGGAAAAAATTTAAAGTCTGGAAACAGGAAAAAAAGCAAGAAATTATCAGTAATTGTTAAATGGTTTATGAAAAATAGGGAACTTTTAAAATGTTTAGTTTAGATATTTTGATAGCCATTTATCAACACTAATATCTGATTCATATTAAACGCTAGAAAATTTTGGCATTGGTAAAACACCTAAATGCTAAAAAACAAATATGTTAACTTAAAACATCAATTAATTGACATCTGAATATAGGGAATGGCTTATGACTATAGCCAAAATTCAGTAAAGAGAAAAAATTATAAATATGATTACAACATTTAAAAATATTTAGCCCTGGCTGGTATAGCTCAGTGGATTGAGTGCGGGCTGCAAACCAAAGAGTCTCCAGTTCAATTCCCAGTCAGGGCACATGCCTGGGTTGCAGGCCAGGTCCCCAGTGGAGGCCACGTGAGAGGCAACCACACACTGATGTTTCTTTCCCTCTCTTTCTCCCTCCCTTCCCTTCTGTCTAAAATTAAATAAATAAATAAAATCTTTAAATATATATATATATATATGTTTTAAGTTTTAATGATGAAAGAAAAACATAAAAATGTAAAAACATTAAATGAATTGGAAAAAATATTTTCAACATATATCACAAATGTTTGAAAGGGCTAATATCTCATATATGTGTCTCATATGTATATGAGACTGTCAAAAATTTGCAAGGGGAGCAATGGGCAAAGAAATGACAGAAGTTCACACTGGTGTAGACAAATGAATCTTATACACATGTAAAGGAAGCTCTATGTTATTCACAGTAAGAAAAAGCACATTATTAAACTGCACTGAGGTTCGAATTCTGAACTCTTTCTTTTGAAATATTTAAACACTTGACATAAAACTACTGAATTAAAATAGTAGGGGAATCAAACAGTCTTCTGCAGTGTAAGAGAGAGTAAAAAATAATAAAACACCTATGGAGAAAAATTTGGTAAGACCTAACAATACATGCATTTATCGATGTCAATATTCCATTGGTGAGATAAAAGAATGAGTTTTCAAGATGTTACCATTGTGGAAAAAACTAAGTACAGTACCCATGGTATCTCTCTGTATTATTTCTTAAAACTGCATAAAGGTGAAACTACAATTCTTTCAAAGTAAAAAGTTTAATTAAAAAAATCATTATCTCAGACTGGTTATCTTTGGGGAAGAGGAAAGGATTAGAGTTTATTAAGGGGGACAATGGGAATTGTATGCTATTGGTAATTTTCTATTTTTAACAAACTGAAATGTGGTTAAATGGGTTTTCATTTTGCAATATGCCATTTAAGTGAACAACTGTTAGGTTTGGAGTTATCTAGAATTAGATAATGGAATTCTATTATATATTATATATAATAACACGTATAATATAATATTAATATAATATGTATGTAATATATGTGTAAATATATGTAATATATTATATATGCTATATAATATGATATGTGTTATATTTTGATTTAAAAAATATCTTAGGAAAATCTATTTTACCCTTACTAGGCATTTTGGCTTTGGGGTATAACTTTCATAAGAAAAAACAATAGGCATCACGTATGGACTTTGTGGAAATACTAAAATATAGGGAGTAGAAAAGAAGTGATTTGCCTTTTAACTTTATACACACAAATGGACATTTCTGAATTGGCTTTTATGTTTCTTGAATGGGGCTTCTGATTTCATTAGATTTAAAGACATAAATAATTTGATTCTATTGTTTACGCTATTACAGATTTCCCCAATTTCTCTTTTATCTACCTCCCCCCTCCCCTCAACGCCCCTTCCCTCTGGCCACACTGCTGTCTGTGTCTATGACTTATGCATACGTGTTCTTTGGCTAATCTCTTCCCTTCCTTTCACCCAGTCACCCGGTACCCCACTCCCTCCTCCCCTCTGAGAGCTGTCAGTCAGTTCCATGTGGCTATATCTCTGGTTCTATTTTATTTGTCAGCTAATTTTTCTCATTAGATTCTATGTATAAGTGAGACCATGACTCTTATTTATACTATATTGCCTTCTTTATTTCAGCCTGCAGCTATAGTCTCATGTGGAATTTCCTATAATTAATGGAAAAAGGAAAAGAAAACCCAAGTAAATTTTCATACATTTATTTGCTTATTATTAGTTTGTATCATGAATCAGTATTTATTCAGATTAATTGCAATTTTTACTGATGATTTTGCACATTATTTTGCTATGTTACAGCTTTCTGATTCTTTTGTGTATGTGTGTGATTGAAGAAAACATTATTTATAAAATTATCCATAGCCCATAAAAACATTTTATTAACTTTATTAGGTAACACTGGTTAATAAAACTATATAGGTTTCAGGTTTACAATTCTATGAAGCATCATCTTCATATTGTTATATGTTCACCACCCAAAGCCAAGTCGTGTTCTGCTCACCATATAGATGACCCTTTTTATACTTTTCTACTTCCTTCCACTCCCCCCCTTTTCCTTTGTTAACCACAGTGTTGTTTGAAACTGTGGGTTTTTGTTTGTTTGTCACAAATTGTTTGGTTGTTAGTTGCTTTAAGTTTTATATTTTACATATGAGTGAAATCATATGATTCTTGACTTTTTTGTCTGTCTTATTTTGCTTAGCATGATATACTTAAAAACAAGTAAATAGTACCGTGACTAAGTGTGTCACATAACCTTTCTTGTCTGTTTTCTCATCTACATGGTGATAATAATAATCCTTCTTATTTCATAGAAAAATTGAGAAATAGGTGATTAATGATGGATATGTAAAGAAGTTAGAACAGAGTTTGAAAATATCTTCAATGTTAGAATTAATTATTATCATCATCTATCAGATTCCTATTTTATCAGAAATTTTGATAGTATTAAAAGGTGTGTGAAAGACTAATCATTTAACTTACCTTCCAACAGTACACCCTATGATTCTGAAAATAATTTCAGAATAATTTACCAAATAAATTTGCTAAATCAAATTCAGTTGCTTGGATGAGTACATACTCTTTGTAGAAGAAAGGCTTCTAAGACGTATTTTTGGGGGTACTAGACATTATTCTAAATTTATTTTTCCTGACTCTGTATGCTCTAAAAAAATACTGTTTGTTCAGCCAAATTTAAGCTGACTCTTTAATATCTCTCATTATTATTTTTCAGCATGAATGGCCCTTCATACATTTTCCTGTTTCCAAATATAACATTCGTGGGTTATGCAGATATAAACAACTCTTCTAAACACTGATGCATTTCAAGTGTAAATATAATATATTGGTCAGAATGAAGACTCTGACACCACCCCATATGCCATTGTTCTATTTTTATATGGTTATATCAAACTCTGAGCCCTAACATACCCTGATCTCTCCTCATTAATTTTTGCCAACCTCCTAAGCAAATCCTGCACACTTTAGCTTTGCCTCACCTTTTCTCAGCTTATTATTTTATTCAACAAATATCTATTGAGCAACTACTACATATACATTCCCCATCTACTATAAAAATTGGCAAAAAAGCATGCCTCAAGAGAGTTTTGTATACAAATGGAAGAAATGGAAAAATATTACATACAAAGACACACATGCACATATGATCTTAGATAATCAAAATAAATCAGAAGGAAAATGAAATAGAGCAAAGTAATGTAAAGTCTGGGTAGAGTGAACACTGAGCTTTTTCCTCTGATAATCAGGAAAGAACAAACTAGTCAGAGAGATCATTTATATTGCATTTCATTACTTTATTTTTACTTACCCTATACTCTAAGAATGATTATTACAAAACAGAAACTGGAGTTCTGCTGCCTATCACCTCCCAGAGGCTAATTCCAGAGGTAGAGGTTTGGTGAAAAAGAAAAGTTATTTAAAAACTGCACAAGTTAGCAGAATGGCAGGCTTCTGCTTCAGAGCCCCTCCCCTCCAGACCACCCAAAGGAAAACAAACCCCCACCCTCTGCCAGACCAGTCCAAGGCTACACCTGTAGTTCCTTCTTCCATACAAAAATGCCATCCTTTGGAAAACTGCAGGTGTATCTCAGCTTCTTTCCCATCACTGCTAGGCCTCAGGCTTCTTTCTGGAATTTGCATGTGCAGTTGACGCTGCCAGCTGGCCACTGCCATTTCCCACATGGGAGGCATGGGGTTGCTGCCAGCAACCCCACTATGGCTGGCCATGTGGGGGCTCCGTTGGGCTGGCTGTGGACCCAGTGTCCACTGCCAGGACATGAGGCTTCTGGGCCCACCTGTGTGCAAGCATGCCAGCTTGCATGCCCATGCCCCAGATCCCAGAGAAAGACAGAGAGTTTCTCCCTTCCCTATATTTAAATCTCCTGTACCAAACTTCTGCTCACTCTGAAAGGGTGCAGTTCCTCCAGCCAATCCCATCCTTTTCCCAGGCTAGAATGATAGGTCTTATTCTACCACAGCTCCTCATCCTGCCGCCACATTGACCTTTAAGGTGCACAGTCCCGGGCTCTCTGGTCCTCCTTTACTCAGGGACTGAAGAGGGTAGGAGAGCTTTTCCCTGTTGTCCATCACTATCTAGCCTCACTCAGAATCCATTCAGGGCCCCTGCCTGCTATGTCTCCGCCCAGGGGTAGGAAAATCTGTCCCCACCTGCTGTGCTAGCAGCTGGGCTTCAACTCTATTGCCTTGAGCATTTCCTATAACCCCTCTCTCACTCTTGACACCATGCTGGTATCATGATTAGAATTAAGTTAGGAATTAAGTAGCCATCAGAAATTTCTTTGGGAAAAACACTGATTAAAGTGAAGCCAGAATAAACATTTTCAGATACTCAAATTTTTATGAACTACTCTCATTATGTATTATTGTTAAGCACCAGTTCAAAGCCCTTTGGGGTGTATAATCATTATCATTCCTCTTTTTAGACATTCCATTTTATCTATACTGCCTACAAAGTAGAAACTATTTGATTTAATATTTCATATGGAGGACAAATTGGTTTGTCTCTTAAAGTGGGATTAATGCTAGTAGGTGGACAATGCAGTCTATCTCTTCTTCTCCTTCCTGTTACATCAAATTATGTTGCCCTATTGTTCTTGAAGGTTACAGAGTTTCCTATAAATTTAAAAACAAAAATGGCATTTCAACAGTAATTACTAGTAGTTTTTCAAAGGCCCATTATAAGAATTCATCTGTAGGATATGTTTTGCTTCATTTAAACATATAGAGAATTAATTCCATCTAATATACTTTATTAAAATAGAGATACAATAATTGAGAGCTTCTTCAATTGTAGAAGACTTATAGAATTTTAAAATATGGGTTTATTTTTATTTATATTGATCCAAGTTCTTTTATTTGAACCCTTTGAACCCTGTGGGTGAGATATATTTTCAATTGAGAGGTTTTCAGATTTTGGAAATGAAATACAGTTTATATGATAGTTCATAGTATCCTCAACAGGGGCTTGGAAAACAGTTTCCAATTAAACATATTAAATTTTCCAATAAAATATTAATTAAAATTTTAATTATAAACAGAATAAAAATAGATTTATATCATTTCAAAAAATTTTCCATGAAATCAGCTCAGGCAATTCAGATTTTTCAGTGAAGAGTACTTTAAAAGCTTGTATACTTCATAAAAGAAACTTTTAGAGATTTATATTAAGGATGAAAAATTTTACAATCTGTATAAATATTTCATATCTTGTCCCATCGTCTAAAACTTAGTTGTTTTAAATACAAGATAGGAGCAACCAAACACTACATTACTAGTTGATACTCTACCCTCCCAAATTCTGTGCCCAGTATTCCAAAAGTGCGCCCTTCTTGCTATACAAGAAAAATGCTAATTGATGGTTAAAAGAAAAATATTTTGTTTTCCAAGAATTGCTGTTATATCTACATTTTATCTAATTTTTTTAAAACTCTTGAGTGTTACAGAACAGAGCAAGGGTAGTAAATGATATACCGTTACCAAAAGGAGCCCCTGCTTTGTGCTCCAGTGGTCCCCCACCCCAAACTAGGTTCAATTTGCTCGCTGCCAAAGGAAAGATGTCTCTCAATGACAGAGACTGGTGAAAAGGAAAGGGATTATTTATTATCAAGTTATACAGGCTTGGCGTAATGATTTAATGTCTCCTTTAAAATACTAAGTTCTTTGGAATACCCATAAATGCACACAGTCCTTCCTTCTGCCCCTGCCCAGTCCAGGGTACCGTATCTCAGGAAAAGAAATAGAAGTCCCTGATTCAGGCAGCCCCTCAGTTCCAACACCATCTGCTGTGTTGCCACCATGATCTCCAGTTAATCCAAAACCATGTGGCACCTCCTCTTGGTCCACCAGCAAGAGTCCTTTCACCCCTTTTCTTCCAGGCAAAGTCTCTCCTGCTTCCTAAGCTGCGTGGCAAAAGGAGCAACCCCAAAGCCGCATGGTCCTGCCCTCTGCCCAAGCTGTGGGGTCATTCCTGCCACAGCCGTGTGGTCCTGACTTTCCTTCCTACAGCATCTCTCCTCCATTCTTCCGAAGTGCTAAGAGAGAGCTAGCTCTGCATCGCTGCTACATCTTGCTTCCCAGCTTCCTAAACTGCATGGCAAAGGGAGCCTCAAAGCTGTGGGGTTCTCTCTTCTTGCCAAAAGCTGTGTGGTCCTCTCTTTTGCCCAACCTGTGGGGTCATTCCTGCCACAGCAGCATGGCCCTGCCCTGGTATGGCTGCAGTGCCTGCGTTTTAATCCCTGAGCTAATCTTCCAGTTTTACTGGGCTGCCATGGTAACTGGGCAGGTGTGGCCCCATGGCATGGAGCCAAACATCTCCAAGTTCTCACACAGGCAGGCGCTGTGTCCAGGGGGAGTTGCTTCCCAGTTACATCTTGGATGGAAGTCACTTCCATCCCCCTGGCTCAAAGCATGCCCACAGCTATTTAACATATCCATGAAATCAGTTAAAGGTTATAGATGTGTTAAATACTGTGCCAGAGGTTAGCTGCAAAGCTGTTGCTATACAAAACAGCTCTGAATGGCCCTGCTCCAGGAGTCCCATCCCCCTGGTTCAGACTTGTTGGGGGGAGAGGATATCCTATATATATTTTTCTAATATTTCCTGGACACCTTGAGTTCTAGACCCCATTTACAAATCCCTATTTGGGGCCCCCTCTTGGCTTCATCCTGTTACATGAGTACATGTATTCATCTTATAACAATCCACTATTGTTGCTCTTGTTGTTTTGTTGAGTTTACAAAGTATTTTCTCATTCACTGCATCATTCACCTTCCTCTTTGTCCTGTACTGCAGGGAATATGAATCATGAGTCTGAGTCTGAGTCCTAGAAAGACTGTAATTTTCCCAAGGTCAATCAATCAATACATGTGAGATAAAGAAGTGCCACAGTACTAAATAAATGCCTTTTTGAGTCTTCTATTTTACCAAAATAATATTGGAATGTATGAAGGCAAGGTAGCACAGATTAAAACAAAAATAAACAATAATAATGAAGGAGTCGTGATCATCTGAGTTTGAATTGAGAGCAATCTCTTTTTTATCTTTATAACCTTGGAAAATACTCATGTTCACTTAGTCTTATGGTACTTCTTCCCTTTACTCTTTGAACATTTTAATGACAATTTATTTTAAAATCTCTTTCACATATTTTTATTATCTGAGGTTCCTTCACTTTTAATTTTCTAATTTTTCAACTTTTGAAATATTTTGTACCTGTGGGTTTCCTGATATGCTTTGTAACGTTATCTGTGACATCAGTTTTAACAGAAGTTACTCTCTGATGAGAAGAATCAGTACCTCCATAAGTCATCACTGCAAATCTGTAGTTAGAAAAAGAAATGATAAACTCATGAGGTTTTACTGCAAAAACAAAAAGAAATCTTTACAATATACCCTTCAAATTCCTATAAAATGTCTTTTAAAACTTTGCTAAATTAGGCTATAAAACCTTCTTCCCTCTTCTCACTGGAAAACAAAATGCAGCTTTGCATCATATTCTATATTGATAGATCAGAGAACATACAACAGAGAAAATACTTTTTAAAATTTCCTAAACCAAAAATATTAAATCAACTTAATTATATAAATTTGATTTTTTAAATATATTTTAGTGTTTGAATTTGCAGTAACAAAGATTTTTATTTTATCTAGTGAATTTAAATCTTAAAAACTTACTCTTTTTTTCTATTGATTTGAGGAATGTTGAATTTATATACCCACTGACTCCTTTCTATAAACCTATAATAATCTTTTTTTAATTCTCATTGGAGTATGTGTTTATTGATTTTAGCAAAAGAGAAAGAAAGAGGGGAGAGAGAGAGACAGAGAGAAAGAGAGAGAGAGAGATGGAGACAGAGAAGGAGAGACAGAGAGACACACAGAGAGAGAAGCATCAATGTGAGAGAGAAACATTGATCAGTTGCTCCCTGACCAAGGATCAGACCCACGACCTTTTGGTGTGCAGGAGGGTGCTCCAATAACTGAGTCACTCCACCAGTGCTATGATAATCTTTAAATTAAGAGATATAAAAATTAATTTATAATATTCTCCATAAAAAGAAAAATACTTCATCCTGAGGTAATATCTTTTCTGAGCTGTACAAAAAAGAGAAACATAGACTGCTTGTAGTTTCAATTCAAATAGTCACATGTAAAAGTAGAAACGGAATCACAGAAACTCAACACTCCAGATATCAAAGAACTGCTCTCTTAAGGACACAATTTTTTGAAGATTTTCAATTGAAATTTTTATCACTTATCTTTTGATCCCATAGAATTGTAAATTAGTTTAGCCAATGACAAACCCATCAAAGTTGCAAACACAGCTCTTCACTGCAAGAATATCCAATGATATCTTTGGCTACTTCTATGCTACAGATTATTTTTAAGGCATATTTTAATTAAATGATTGGACATCTAGCTTTGTGAAGTGTCCCAAGAATTTTTTGTGTTATATTTTTGTTGCATTCATTATGTTTTTCATATTGATTTTTAAAATGAATATCTATGGTATATATATATATATATATATATATATACACACACACACATACACATATATATGTTTTTGTCCTTTATTCATCTCTTAATTAGTGTTATATTACTCTGCATAACTGCCATTTTCTCAAGGTCTCCTTTTAGTTTCTTATTACATGTGTAGAATAATAACTACTTATTAGAATATTTGATTGATAGGAGACTAAATAAGAGGCAAAGTTAATATTTATTATTCCAGCTAATCCACCAAAGTAGTGTTAATATAAGAGTTCAGGCTTGTATTTAATATATGAGTCTTGTTTTAATACTCTAACAGAATCTTAAATAGCTGTATTTCTGAGTTTTTGTATTGTCAATTATATAGGATGGAAAACCATAAATTTTATGTTATTATAATTTTAAATTTAATTCACCTTAAGAACTGGGGAATAAAGAGTCCTAAGTCATGTTTATAGGTCAGAACTTTATATAATTCTCCCTATCAAATTTCCATTTTTATTTTAGTGATTATGAGAACATACATGCAGTGCCCTTTTCTTATAGCAATACCCAGAAATAGATGTAGGGGAATCATAAAAACTTATTTAAAATGTATTATTTGGGGGGATTCAGTCACAAGCTGGCGGTGGAGTAGGAGCATCTTTCTCACACCTCTTCCCAGAACCAAACTGGAAATAAAACTAAATAAGGGAACGGCCATCTGGAATTACCAACCAGAGAAGACCTTTAACCAAGGATGGGAAGAAACCACCTCCTAGGAAGGGCAGGGTCACGAAAGTTGTGGCCAGTTCCCATAGGCAGCAGGCCAAGGTTACCTGGGGACACCGGGCTGTGGGGGCTTTCCTGTGAGAGGAGAAAAGCCTGAATCCCAGACCGGACTCCCAAACGTGGAGCACCAGAGCCGGGAGCAGCAGCTCACACAGCAACCAGTGGTTTTCCCTGGCAGACCCTGCCAGGAGGAGACCGAGCCCACTAGAGAGAAAGTCATTTTTTTTAAAAGGATCGAAGCACAGTTTTTTGTTTGTTTGTTTGCAATCACTCAAGTTGGGCCCTGGTAAAGGGAGGGTGGTGTGGCCTGGAGTTGCCTGAGGGGAGGGAGGCTGGAGTGAAAGGCATTGAGGAGAGACGTTGGGTAGCAGCTGTTGGGATCCCTGTGGAGGTCGTCTCTTGAAATCACAGCAGCCATTTCTCTTGAGAAGAGCAAAACCCTTCCAGGGGATTCAGCCTGCGAAAAGCAATGACCTTACCTTGTGGGATACCACTCATCCCACCTCTGGAATCCTGTTTACCCCACCCCACATCTTTTTTTTTTTTTTTTTTCTGCACTCCGCATCTGAATCCCTGCTGAGGAGACAGAAACAGAGGTTAACTCAGGGGGTAGCAGAGACTGGCTTTGGAGCACAGCCATCCCCTACACTTTCCTGGGAACCAGACTGGTGCTTCCCCGTCACAGAGGAGCCATGAGAAACCCCCTTCTGGTTTCCCCGCAGACCCAAACTCTGGGCTCCAGAGACTCCACTCCCTTGCCAGCAAGGGGCTTCTCCCTGCTTAGTTCAGAGAAATAATCTGGGACAGACACAGACATGTGGCTCGGGGGTAGGGAAAGACATCATCCCTGGAGTCTGGTGAGTGAACTGCATCTCACTGATGAGATCCATGGATCCCATCCTCCTGATTCTAGGAGAAGCCATTCCAGAAATAGTTGGTTCAGTGACTAAGACTGACAGCAGATTTCAGGCAGAGGACAGTGGAGGCAGACCCTGACGTGCCTTGGTACATTTGCTGACCCATCCCTGAACCCTGTGCTAGTAAAAGCCAGCCTTGTAGCACAGCCTGACCCTTCTCACACACAGCCAAGCCCAGCAGAGACATCCACAAACTGTGGATTTCTTACGGCTTCTGCAGAGAGCCAGCCATGGACGGCAACTGACTTTGGCTTACACCAGTTTCAGACAACAAAGGAGCAGTATCCAAAAAGGGATCCCAGTAGGCATGCACTAAACTCTGCTGAGATAGATTCCAATTTGCTGTTTTTCATTTTTTTCTTTTTTTATAGCCATTTTATTATTTTTAATTTTCTTCTATTTTTTCTTTATTGTAGTCTTTATAGCATTTATTTTACTCTTTCCTATTTTTACCTGATGTTTTCTTCATCTTTCTTCTTTTTACTTTTTATACATTAATTGTTTTACTGTCATTGTTCTTTTTTTCTTTTTGCCATTTTCCCTATTCTATTCATTATTGTTATTTTCTCTTCTTTCTCTCCTCTCATATTCATTTCCTTTCCTTTGGTCTTCTCATATTTTTTTCTTTTATGATTCTATTTCTCCTTTCTCTTTCATAATCTTTGCTCTTTTGTTTTTCTATTGTTGGGTTGTTGTTGTTTTGCTTGTTTTTATTTTCTTTTTTGTTTTTCTGGTATTGGTGTATTCTGTTCTGTCAGAATCTGTATAACGACTTGCAAAACAAACTTGGGCTTGAGCATCTCAGTCAGCCAGCCACAGGGGAGATCCTACCAACCAATGGGCTAACAACAATTAAGACCAAATTACAACAGGAAAGCCCACATAACACACACACACAAGGGAAATTGCTATAGCATCCAGCTCAGGAGATCAAGGAGACTGCAACACTGGGTCCCACGGGACTCCTACCACATAAGTGCACCCCTAGAAGACAGGGAGTTGAAGCAGATCTATATGATACATAGAAACAACACAAAGAGACAGCTAAAATGGGAATACAAAGAAACACACAAAAAAGAAGGAATGCCTAGAAAAAAGATAAATGAAGTTTAGGCAAACAATTTATCAGACATAGAGTTCAAAGTAATGGTTATATGATGGATGCTCAAAGCATTTAATGAGAACAAAAGAACTTAGTGGGAACTACATCAGCATGAAAAAGGACATAGAAACTATGAATAAGAACCATTTGGAAAAACACAATATCTGAAGTGAAGAATACAGTAGAAGTAATTAACAGTCTGCTAGATGAAGCAGAGGACTGAATCAGTGTTTTGGAATATAAGGTAGAAAAAAAAAACATACCCAGTCAGAGAAATGAAAATTAAAAAAAAAAAGACTTAAAAAAAATGAGGATAGTTTAAGAGAAATGTGGCACAGCATGTAAGGTAACAATTCCCACATCAGGGAGTTACCAAAAAGAGAAAAAAGAGAGCAAGGGATTAAAAACCTGTTTGAAGAAATAATGACAGAAAACTTCCCTGGGAAAGAAAAAGTCACACAAGTTCGGGAAGCACGGAGAGTTTCAAACAAGATGAACCCCAAAATACACAAAGACACGTTATAATTAAAATTGTTGATGGGAGAGACCTGGTTCTTCTTGCTGACACGTTTCAAGAATTGCAGATCAGCAAATCTATTAGCGTTGGAACAGTTTATTAGTGACCCCTTCCCATGGAAGAGAATGGGACTGGGTAGAGAGGGAGAGGTGAAAGGCAAAGTTTCAGGGCAAAGCAGAGCAGCAAAAGAGTGAGCAGCTGAAGACCAGGGTAGCAAGCCCCTGGGCAGCCTGTGGCCGGTGGCCAGAGGCCCAGTGGCCCCGGAGACAAGAGTGCCAAAAGTGCCCTCAGTCCCCCAGGGCCAGAGAGCCCCAGTCCTTTGTTCTCAGGACTTATATAGTTGGTCGGATAAGGGACAAAGTTACATAGTGATTAACGGGTTTCTTCCTTGGGCACCGTGGACCCTCTCCCACATTCCAGGCCTTGGGGCAAAAGCACAGTTTCAAGGCTTTTCCCAAGATAGTGTAAATGCTACACAGAATTTTAAGGATTTCCCTCCTTTCTTGCTAACATAGCATTTCTTGTAATGTTGGAACACTTGCCAATATTATCACACCAGGCTCAGGACTGCTGAGTTAGTATGTGAGACCTGTTTCCTTCCTCCTCCCTGCCTCAGTTTACTATTTATTCTACTTAATTAGTGAAAAGGTATTTCCTGGCAATCAGGGTGCTAGACGCTGGCCAGTGACAGCAGTGCAGTCTCAGAGTTCTTCCTATACTGTCTCCTGCCTCAAAATGACAAAGTTTAAAGGCAAAGAGAAAATCTTAAATGTAGCAAGAGAGAAACAGTTAGTTACCTACAAGGGAGCCCCGTAAGTCTGTTAGCTGATTTCTTAGCAGAAACACTTCAGACAAGAAGGGAGGATTGGCGTGAAGTATTCCAAGTATTGAAAAGCAAGGAGCTACAACCAACACTACACTATCCAATAAAGCTATTTAAAATTAAAGGCAAAATAAAAAGCTTCCAAGACAATAAAATGCTAACGCAAGAGTGTTGAAGGACAGCTGTAATGAGAAGAAATAGAAAGAGGAACATAAGTATAAAGAGATTAAAAACAAATAATGAATAATTAGCTACCAGTAATAACTTTATATGTAAATGGATTAAATGTTTCAATCATAAGACATAAGGTAGCTGAAAGACTAAGAAAACATTATATATATATATATACACACACACACATATATATACACACACATATACTACAAAAGACCCACCTTAGAACAAAAAATTTACACAGGCTGAAAGTGAAGAGATGAAAAAAAAAAATTCCATGCAAATGAAAACAAAACAAAACAAAAAGCAAGAGTAGCAATACTTATATCTAAAAATATAGACTTCAAAACAAAAGCAATAACATGAGACAAAGAGGGTCACTGCATAATGCTATAGGGATCAATTTAATAAGAGCATATAATCATTGTAAACACATAGGCACCCAATGTAGGATCACCTAAATATATAAAGCAGTTCTTGATGGACTTTAAGGAAGAGATCAACAGCAATAGAGTTACAATACAAGATTGTAACACCAAACTGTCAGCAATGAATAGATACCCCAGACCAAAAAAAAAAAAAAATCAACAAAAATACAGCAAACAAACAAATCATTAGATTGAATGGATTTTATTGATATTTACAGAACATATCACTTCAAAGAAGAAGAATACACATTCTTCTCAAGTGCACATGGATTATTCTCAAAGATAGACCACATGTTAGGACACAAAACAAGTCTTAACAAATTCATGAAAACTGAAATCATATCAAGCATTTTCTTGGATCACAATGGCATGAACTAGAAATAAATGTCATTTAAAAAACTCAAAAACATTTAAATACATGGAAACTAAATACTATGTTGTTAAATAATGAATAGCTTATTAATGATATAAAGGAAGAAATAAAAAATTACCTGGAAACAAATAAAATTGAATATACAACAAACCAAAATATATGTGACACACTGAAAGCAGTCTTGAGAAGGAAGTTCATAGCATTACAGGCCTACCTTAAGAAGCAAGGAAAATCTCAAAAGATCTAACCTTATACTTGAAAGAACTAGTAAAACAACAGCATACAAACCCCAGAGTGAGTAGAAGGAAGGAAATAATCAATATCAGAGCAAAAATAAATGACAGAGGGATTATAAAAACAATATACCAGATCAATAAAACAAGAGCTTGTTCTTTGAAAAGATAAACAAGATTGGCAAACCCTTAACCAGACTCATCAAGAAAAAGAGAGAGAACCCAAATAAATAAAATCAGAAATGAAAGAGGAGAAATAACCACTGAAAGCATAGAAATACAAAGGACTGTAAGAAAATATTATGAAACTGGACAACCTGGGTGTAACAGATAAATTTCTGAAAACATAAAACCTTCCAAAACTGAGTCAGATGGAAGCATGAATAGACTGATAACAGCTAATGAAATTAAAGCAATAATCAAAAATCCCAGCAAACAAAAGTCCTGGACCAGATGGCTTCACAGGCAAATTGTACCAGTCATTCAAAGAAGGACTAACACCTATCCTTCTCTGACGATTTAAAATTTCAAGAGGAGGTGATATTTTCAAGCCTTTTTATGAGGCCAGTATTATCCTAATTCCAAAGCCAGATAAAGACACAAGAGATAAAGAAAATCATAGGTCATTTCCCCTGATAAGCATAGACTCTAAAATCCTTAATAAAATATTAGAAAACTGGATCCAGATATACATTAAAAAGATCATACACCATGATCAAGTGAGATTCATCCTGGGGATGCAAAGTTGGTACAGTATTTTCAAGTCAAAAAATATGATACATCATGAAAACAAAATGATATATGTCACGTGATCATATCAATAGATGCAGAGAAAAGCTTTTGCTAAAATCCAGTACGCCTTTATGATAAAAACTCTCAGCAAAGTAGGAATAGAGGGATCATACCTCAACATAACAAAGGCTATCTAATAAAAATCTACAGTCAACATCATACGTAATGGGCAAAAATTAAAAGTGTTTCCCTTCATCTCAGGAACAAGACAGGTATGTACGCTTTCACCACTCTTATTCAACATGGTACTGGAAGTACTAGCCACAGTGATCAGACAAGAAGAATAAATAAAAGGCATCCTAATTGGAAAGGAGGGGGTAAAACAGTAATTATTTACTAACAACATGATATTGTACATAAAAAACACCTTATAGACTCTACCAAATAACTATTGGACCTAATAAGTGAATTTCACAAAGTAGCAAAATACAAAATCAATACTTAGAAACTGATGGCATTTTTATATACCAATAATGAATACGAGATAATGAAACTAAGAAAACAATTCCATTTACTATTGCAATGACAACAAAAACAAAAATAAAGTACATAGAAATAAATTTAACCAAGGAGATAAAATTCTACATGCTGAAAAATAATGGACACCAAAGAAAGAAACTTTGGAAGATACAAATAAGTGGAAACATATACTGTGTTCATGGTCTGGAAGAATTAACATCATTAAAATATTCATACTACCCAAAGCAATCTATTGATTCAATGCAATTCCATTAAAGTGCCAATAGCATATTTAATAAATTTAGAACAAAATATATTGGAAACCAGAAAGGACCCCAAAGAGCCTTCTCACCAGTCTTGAGAAAGAAGAACAAATTTAGAGACATCACAATACCTGATATCAAAACATACTATAGGATTGCTGTAAGCAAAACAGCCTGGTACTGGCATAATAACAGACAGGTAGATCAATGGAGCAACACAGAGATTCCAGAAATAAACCCATGCCTTTATGGTCAATAAATATTTGACAAAGGTGGCAAGAACATATAATGGAGTAAAGACAGTCTTTCCAATAAATTATGTTGGGAAATCTAGAATGGTACATGCAAAGAAAGAAATCGGACCACCATCTTACACCATACACCAGAATAAACTCAAAATGGGTAAAATATTTTAATATAAGTTTAAGTTGTGATACCATTAAAATTCTAGTACAAAATATAGGCAGTAAAATTTCAGATGTCTCTCGTAGCAATATATGTATCAATTTATCTCCTAGGGCAAGAGAAAAAAGGAAAAATATGAACAAGTGGGACTACATCAAATTAAAAAGCTTCCACACAACTAAAAAATGCATTATTAAAATGAAAAGGAATCCAGTTATGGGAGAACAAATTTGCCAATGATTCATTGGATAAAAGCTTAACTTCCAAAATACATAAAGAACTTATATAATCGATACCTGGAAGACAAATAATCCAATTATAAATGGTCAAAGGACCTGAGTAGATACTTCTCTGAGAAGAATATATGGATAGCCTACAGACATATGAAAAAAATGCTCAACATCACTAGCCATCAGAGAGATGCAAATTAAAACCACAATGAGATATCACCTCACAACTGCCAAAATGGCTATGATTAATAAATCAACAAACAACAAGTGACGGCAAGGATATGGAGAAAAGGGAACCCAAGTGAACAGTTGGTAGGAATGCAGACTAGCGTAGCCACTGTGGAAAACAGTATGGGAAATTAAAAATGAAACTGCTTTTTGATTCATTGATTTTACTTCTGCAAATATATCCTAACAATCCCAAAATACCAATACGGAAGAACATATGCACCCCTACGTTTATAGCAGCATTAATTACAATAGCCACGTGCTGGAAGCAGCCAAAGTGCCCATCAGTAGATAGGTAGATAAAAAAGCTGTGGTGCATTTACACAATGGAATACTATGCATCCATAAAAAGAAGAAACTCTTACCTTTTGTGACAGCATGGATGGACCTGGAGACTACTATGCTAAGTAAATGAAGGCAGTCAGAGGAAGACAGATACCATATGATCTCATTTATATGTAAAGTCTAATGAGTAAAATAAGCTAATGAGCAAAATAAAATTGCAGATATAGAAACATAGAACAGACTGACAACTATAAGAGGGAAAGAGGAATGGGGACTGGTTTAAATAAGGTGAAAGGGCTAACCAATGAATATATAAGCGTTACCCATGGACATGGACAATGGTGTGTGGATTGCTTGCGGAGGTGCTGGGGGTAGGCAAAGAGGGAAAAATTGGGACAGATGTAACAGTGTAAACAATAAAATATTTAAAAAATTATGTTAAAGAGGATAAAATTACATAATTATACAAAGGGAAATTAGTGCTGTTTCAAATATCTACTAGTATTAAGTACTACTAAGTATGCCAAAATATTATTTTCTAATGCTCTAGATGAAATTAGGGAAACAGATAATTATGATAATATAAAAAAATTATTGGGTCCATATATACTTATGAAAAAGTCAACCAAAACTTGTCAGAATATAGGACATTTTACAAACAGATATTACTTATTTTGCTGTCTTATCTTCAAAGATGGCTAAAATTAACAATGTTTTTTCTGAATTCAAAAAGAATTTTGTAAAACAGTACAAATTGTGTAGTAGTAAAGTTGACAGAGTTAAATTATAACTGAAGAAATCCACTTTGACATTTTTAACACATCTATCAGCAACTCATTAAACAACCAGATAAAAATATTAATAGAAGGTTTAAGTAAATAACATACTTGACTACTTGACACATGTAGAGTTCTGCAGTCAAAAAATTTAGAGCATTATTTTCAAGTATACATCAAATAATTGGAAAAATATATACCAGGCAATGTTTCAACAACTGTCAATGAATTCTATGTTCTCTGTCCACAGTGTAATTAAGTTATAAATCTTAATTAAAATCTAGGAAATTTCTGAATATTTGAAAATTAGGCAACTATATGTGTGTGTGTGTGTATATTCACATATACATGTGTATATATGTTTATTATATATGTCATATATAATTTTTCTTTTTAATTTAACATTATGTGCTGTTTTGTCACATTTATTTCTCATGGACATAGCCTAGGACTTTTCTGTCATTTTCTTCGCACAAAGCACAAAACTGCAGGGAAGCCAGATTTATGAAGTTCCTAGCTGAGAGGTCTGAGTGGGAATGGGTAAAGTGTTTGTATTTTCATCCCTAAAGGCTTCTTCTGCTTGCTATTTCCCTCTTCTCTAAAACTGCGGCATAAAAAACCAAAACTGCACTTTATTTGGACATTTTTTCTGGTCTTGTGGAAGGAAAATAGAGGAAAGCTGGATAGAATTCTGTGTTTTACTTTGCTGACTCTTCCAAAGGAAAGGTGGAGGAAGAAAATAGGAATTGGAGAAAACTAATATTTTGTTTATTTCCCTCAGTCCACAAAGGTGAGGTGCTCGTATGAGTTCTGCTTCAGAGAATAAGAACGCAAAGCTCCCTGAGAAATGGTAGGAACCCAGGTCATCAGAGATTGCAGGATAGTTCTCTTTATGGGGAGGTTCAGTGCTGTGTGTTGAGCAACTTGTAACGTTTTATTAAACATCCCTAAAAGGCTGTCAGAAGCAGTTTGCTTTGTGAATAAAGTCATTACTTTCACATGTTTTTAGAAAGCCTAAAGTATCTCAAATTGTCCATCATTATTTGTTACTAACAATCTTGTAATTTTGTGAAGACAAGAGTACTTGAAAACAGGTAATGAAAAACCAAAGAGGGCTGACTGGTATAGCTCAGTGGATTGAGTGCAGGCTGTGAACCAAAGAGTCACCGGTTCAATTCCCAGTCAGGGTATATGCCTGGGTTGTGGGCTAGGTCCCCAGTGGGGGCCATGTGAGAGGCAACCACACACTGATGTTTCTCTCCCTCTCTTTCTCCTTCCCTTCCCCTCTCTTTGAAAATAAATAAATAAAAATCTTAAGAAAAAAGAGTTTTATAGTATAATGCATATTCATCTTTATTTCCTATTTATTTTTATTATCATTCTAAAATTTTTCATTTTACATTTAAACTTGAATTACATTTTGAAACTAATGAAATATTGTGATGAGAACCACATACTCTGAGTGGATCAGGGATATCATCTGATTAGCTAATTTAACTTTGTTAAGTTTTAGTTAAACTTTATTATTCACTACCATCAAATACCACCTGGTTATAATTTTGGGAACAATCATGCTTTACATAAGAAACTAGAGGTTTGGCATATACTTTTCATGTGTATTCATTTTGTGATGCCACATATAAATTAAAAATGTGCTTAAATATATGCATGTGACAAAAGTAAGCTAAGCCACGCACAAACTGTATTTCTGTAACTGGACATTCACAATTATCTTAGAGAAGACTGGCTGTCATATCAATATATGTATAAGTATTCACATTAGTCTTTACAGATTCTGTGAAACGACATTGTGATATGGACCCCGGCTCCTGGGGCCCGTGGCATTGTGGGTGAGATGAGACAAATTCACATGGACTACTGAATCTTGTGGAGGAAAGGGGACAGCACAGCCACTCTCTCAAGGGGAGAGCACCCCAACCCTTGCCTTGACTTGCTTTTATTGTTTTTCTGGTTACATTACAGTGAGGTTGGTCCTCATTTACTGTGCACAGGTTCACTTTAGGTGGTTACCTTTTACAGAAAACAAAGGAGAAGATGTTGCTAATTACATCAAAAAGGAAGAATATTTGCAAATGTAAAGGGAAAAGTGGTTAAACTGGTTACACTCATCCTTGGAAGATTTAGCTTAGATTTTAGGAAGTTACTTTAAAGATATGTAGTAAATGTTTGTTGCCTCAATTCAGAGTGAGGGAGTTTTAGCAAAAAGCAAGCCTCAAAGTGGCCAGGATACAATGCAGGCCTGATTTCCCACAGGAGAACCTATCCATGGGTGTGGGTCCTCTGTACTGGATCTCGCTTTCCACTGGCCTTTCCAAGTGGGAGCTGGGCCCACCCCATGCAGAATGATCTCCTATAACATCGTACATTTTTATTCAAAATATGTATTGGGTCAATACTATTGCTATTTTGGGAATATTATGTTATGAGAAATAAAAGAATAGAATGAAACTTCTCTTTTCAAGGAATTTATAGTCTACTACATGTAAGTGCACACAGCATGTGTGTGCGCACACACACATAAATTTATTAAAGTAGAGATCTTGTGTCAGCATTTAAAAGAATAAAAAATATATTTTATAATCCAGGGGATGGATGTTGTCTTACAAGGCTGGTTCTGGTTTCATAAAGAAACTATTATTTGGCCATCTTAACCAAATCAACAAACAAGTGCTGAAGAGGTTGTGGAGATAAAGGGAACCCTAGAATGCTGTTGGTGGGAATGCAGACTAGTGAAGCCACTGTGGAAATCAGTATGAAATTTCCTTAGAAAACTAAAAATGGAACTGCCTTTTGACCTGGCAATTCTATTGCTGGGATTATCCTAAGGATCCTGAAACACAAATTCAAAAGAACCTATGCACCCCAATGTTCGCAGCAGCACAACTTACAATAGCCAAGTGCTGGAAGCAACCTAAGTGCCCATCAGTAGATGAGTGGATCAATAAACTATGGTACATTTACACAATGGAATTCTACACAGCAGAAAGAAAGAAGGAGCTCCTACCCTTTGTGACAGCATGGATGGATCTGAAGAGCATTACACTAAGTGAAATAAGCCAGGCAGTGAAAGACAAATACCATATGATCTCACCTATCAGTGGAACCTAATCAACAAAACAAACAAGCAGGCAAAATATAACCTGAGGCATTGAAATAGAGAACAAACTGACAGAAACCAGAGGGGAGGTGGAAAGGGCTAATGGAAGAAAGAAGGGGAAGGATCATCAAGGAACATATATAAAAGATACATGGACAAAGCCAAAGAAGGGTGGGATCCAGGGTGGGAGATGGGGGTGGTTGGAGTGGGGGGATTAGTGAGAGGGAAATGAAGACAGCTGTATTTGAACAACAGTAAAAAAAGAGAGGAAATATATAAAATGAAAAAAAAACCTATTATTTGATCTAGTTCTGTTAATTTAGTAGGGATTTTGTATGTAGAAATGTTACAGAGCAAAGGCAGGGACACCCAACGATATATCAACCCTGCATCAGGTTTGTTATGCTCGCCACCAATGGAAAGACATCTCTCAATGCCAGAGACTTGTGAAAAGGAAAAGAATTATTTATTTACAAGTTATACAGGCTTAGAGTAATGACTTAAGGTCTCCTTTAAAATACTAGAGTTCTCTAGAATACCTACAAACACACAGTCCTTCCTTCTTCCCCTGCCCAGTCCAGGATACCGTAGAAAAAGAAGTAGAAGTCCGTGATTCAGGGAGACCCTCAGTTCTGACACCATCCGCTGTGTCACCACCGCGATCTCCAGTTAATCCAAAACCATGTGGCACCTTCTCATGGCTCACCAGCAAGAGTCCTTTCACCCCTTTTCTTCCAGGCAAAGTATCTCCTGCTTCCTAGGCCATGTGGCAAAGGGAGCCACCCTAAGCCATGTGGTCCTGAGTCTGTCTTTCAGGCTGAGGGGTCCCCACTCCTCCAACGCTTCGTGGTCAGAGAGAGAGAGAGAGCTATGGCTGCTGTGTCTGGGTTTAAATCCCCGCACCAATCTTCCTCTGCAGCCCCATTTCCGACTCCTCCTTCAATCAGCTACACCTGCCAGCACTTCATATTCTTTCAGCTTTTCTGGGCTGCCATGGTTACTGTGGGCAGGTGTGGCCCCATGGCATGGAGCCAAGCATTTCCAAGTTATTACGCAGGTGCTGTGTCCAGGGGGAGTTGTCTCCCACTTACATCCTGGGTGGAAGTCACTTCCATCCCCTTGGCTCAAAACATGGCCACATCTATTTAACATATCTATGGAACCGGTTAAGATATGTTATAGATATCTATAACCTATATAGATATAGGTTATAGATATGTTAAATGACCATGCCAGAGGTTAGCTGCAGAGCTGCTACTATACAAAACAGCTCTGAATGGCCCTGCTCCATGTCCCACCGCCCCCCCCACACTTCAGATTTGTGGGGGTGAGGACATCATATATATTTATCTAATATTTCCTGGGCACCATGAGTCCTGGACCCCACTACAAATCCTTGTTTGGGCCCATTTCTTGGCTGCACCCTGTAATAGAAATGGAGAGAGTATGTTTGAGTAGGCGACACTGGCCGAAACAAAAGTTGAGGGTAGCAAGATGGAATCCTTAGGTAATGGTAAGAAAAGGTAATCTCTGTTTTCCAAGGTTTCAAAATCAACATAATCTGTTTTATATGTTTTAAGAATAAATATAACACAGTGTTAAAGGGTACAGTATTTAGGAAGATTGTTTTGAAATTAATTACATTTGAACAAGTTCTCCCCAGTTTTCTCTGATTCAAAATGACTCCAATGCTAACATTTATATCATAATGTGTTCTATGGATTAATTTGTTCAATATATGTAAACATTTTTGAATAGAGTCTGGCATAGAGTAAATTCTGTATGTGTGATTGTTGTAGTCATTATTATATTATTAATATTATTATGAGATATACACATAGATACATAAAAATTTATAAATGAACATTATTATCATGAAATATATACAAAATAATCATGAGTTAAAAGCATAAATAAGCTTCTGCATATATAAAGCTATAGATATAAAATGCTAAAAGCTGAAGTATGAGCTTGTACAGTAAAGAAATTGTATTTTTACTAATTAAGAAAATATTTTCCCCTCTTTAGGAGCTTTATTCTATTCATTCAACATTCATACTCCTATCAGTGTTTCTACCTCCTCCTTCCTACCTTTCTTTCCTTATTTTTTAAATTAAATTTATTGGGGTGACATTACTTTAGAAGATTATATAGGTTTCAAGTATATAATTCTGTTATACATTATCTGTATATTGCATTGTGTGCCCACCACCCAGAGTAAAATCTTCCGTCACCACATATTAGACCTCCTTTACCCTAACCCTTCCCTCTGGTAACCACCACACTGTTGTCTGTGTCTATGAGGTTGTGTTTGTTTTCCTTGTTTATTCATCAGTTGCTTTCAGTTTTATATCCCATATCTGAGTGAGGTCATATGGTTCTTAGTGTTTCAATGTGCCTCTCTGTCTAGCGTTGTGGTGCTTAGTTAGTTCCTTTGAGTTTTAGAAGGACTACAACTTAAGAAGTAACCACTCCTCAATTCTATTGAAGATGTGAAAAAATAAACATAAATATATAATTACTTTAAAAATATAATTCAATGTTTGGTGTTCAAAATATTTCCAAAGTTATTTTTAGAAAATTTATTTTATAATAGCTCCTTGCATATTGTATGTAAATGAATCACATAAAAACATACTCATTTTATAACTTAGAACTAATTATAGTGGACAAAGAATTAGAATTGGTGACTCCACAGATGGCAGAGTTAAAGGACACATTTTTGTAGCCTTTTAAACTATATAACTTCAGTAGTAAGTTATGTGTCAGATAGTAAATGAACACCATAATTATATTTTATGACACATTCCTCAAATCCTCAGTTTAAAAAGATTATTGTCAAATAATTTAATTTGTATTATTCGTTGAGTGCTTTGACAAAGCATTACGTTTGTTTGGTCTATGCCCTCTAAAATCTCTTCCCTTTGCACTACTAGCTCATGAAATTAAAATAATTATGCACAATTCTTGCCCGGCTAGTGTAGCTCAGTGGATTGAGCGCGGGCTGGGAACCAAAAGGTCCCGGTTCGATTCCCAGTCAGGGCACATGCCTGGGTTGCAGGCCAGGTCCCCAGTGAGGGCTATGTGAGAGGTAACCATACATTGCTCTTTCTCCCTCCCTTCTCCTCTCTCTAAAAATAAATAAATAAAATCTTTAAAATAATTATACACAGTTCTATTCTTTTTCTTTCCTTATTTCATATGTCTCATGGTGAAAATCTGAATTGTGCCACAAAAACCACATATAAGAAAGCAGACACACAGAAAATTTGGTAACTTTAAAGGATTACAAAATAAACATGAAAGGAAATACTGAGGAATAAAAAAAGCATAACTCATTAAAATACTATTAAGTTTCTGAAAGATCAGGCATTCTAATAGCAAAGGATCTTTTATAAATTCATCAACCAAAATCGTAAACTCTATAGTATCAACTCTTCCTTTCCATGCTATTCTTTGCAAGTGCCTACCCATGCCTACACATGATGCAACAGAGTTTTAGTCCTCTAAAACCACTTATTTAATCATATTAGAACCTGAGCATATGTTTCTTACATAAATACTGAACCTATAAACATTTAGCCTATATTAGTCATATTCATCCTTCAGATACTAATTGATATTATGATAATTTTTGTTGCAAAATGGCTTCTCCTCTTTCATTACAGAATGTGTTTGGTACTCCTCCTATATAGTCAATTAGTGCTGCTACTCTGCCTCTTGTTAAATTTATCCTACTTTATCATAATTTCTTCCTTAACTCTATGTCTTCCCTGATTGATGTTTTTGTGAAGGCAGAGAGTTTTTTTGTTGACTCTTATAACATTATATATAATTACAGTGCTTAGAACATCTTAATCCTTGAGAATTTTTTATTAGTTAGCTAAAGTAAGAATGTTACTCATAGCATATAGCTTTAGTTTATGTGTGAAAATGGAAGTGTGTTTATTTGTATGTGTCGTTGGGTGCATGAGAGAGGCTTTGATAGAGCCATTGTTTGCCAAGGACTTTTGCTAATTAAATTAGAGAGTGCTGCTATGATCTTCTTGCAAATTCTCATTTTATCTCATCTGAGACCTGTACTATCTGATACTCACTCAGTAACCTCTGAAAACCCACACAATGATATATGGAGAATTTGTACATAAAAGCTGGCCAAGTGAAATGCATATATCTAAAGGGTTGCTTCAGTCAAATGAAATTTTAAAGTATTCTAGTAATTGTAAGAGTGGGGATAGTTAATAAATATTTATTAAGTACGTACAGAATGCCCAGGGCAGTGTCAATTATTGTAGAGAAATCATAGGAGTAAGAGTTGCTGCCTACAAGAAATGTTCAACTAGTTGATAAAAATGTATGTATAATGAAATTATAAATGTGCTTTATTGTGGTGTTATAAAATACAACGATACAGTATACAACAAAAAATAGAAAGAAAATTCATTAAATGTAAATTATCTTATTACATTTCAAAAACACTTGAACTGGACTTGACCTCTTTTAGATGAACTCTATGATAACTGCACCTTTTGAACAATGGATTACCAAATAGCTACATAAAATGAGATTGCAAGATGATCTCAATTCAATAACCTTAAACTCTGCCTGAGGATACAAAGAAAAGAATTCTATTTATTCCTAGTTATTGGAAATTCTTAGTTTATGGCAATAGAAAACTTAAAGACTCAATGGGCACCAGAAAAACAAAAATAATGTATCTCTTTGGTGCTATTTCCAAACTTCATCGTGAATGTATTACTTGAACATCACTAATAACTAGGAAAGTAACATTAATAATTTTTATCTTTAAATATTTAATATTTTAATAACATTTTTACTGCTTCATATAAGTTGTAAGTTGTTCTATGTAGTTCAACATGTTATTTAAATTACTATACAACTTAATGACATTTAAAAAGGGAAAAATCAAAAGACATACTATGGTTTTATTAACTAAGGTAGAAAAGACTTAACATACCCAGGAAGGCTGACACTTTAATGGTTAGTTGTTCACACTTTTTAGACGGGAGTTTTCTCAGCTGTAAATAATCCTATTATTAATGCAGTGGGAGAATATGCATAGGCTAAAAGAAGAAATAAGTCCTGTTTTGGGGGCTCACAGTTTTCATATTACATTTCAAGGACAACTTTTGAACATTAAAAAAGAAATTTAAATTTACTAATAAATTTCTACATAACATTGTTTCAGATGCCAGGATAGAGGCATTGCTTTTCTAATAATTGTGTTCAAATTAGTTAACAGACAATAAGGAATTCATTCTCTCATCACTTTCATCACTAACTATAGAATAGATATTTGAAGTGATTGGCATGCATTTGTGGACAAAAAGAAATAAGCCAACAGAAACAAAAACTAAGCAAACAATCAGAACAGGAACAGATCAGAGAAAGGGACATCACATGGAGGGATTTCAGTGTGGAGGGGGAAGGAAGGAATGGGGGGAAAAGGTACAGGGAAGAGGTATGGTTAGTAGGCATAAGGTAGACGGGGAGAGATAAAAAATGATACAGGAAACAGAGGACTCAAAGAACTTATGTACAACCCATGGATGTGGACTAAGGGGGGGATACTGGAGGCTTGGGGGGGCAGGGCAGATGAGGGAAAGGGAGAAATTGGGAAAACTGTAATAGCATAATTAATAAAATATTAAATACATAAATAAAGTAAAATAAATAAAACTTAATAGTAGAACGTGTAGTTTACTATGGCAACATGAGCATAGGCATTGAATCCCTCTCTTCTTCCAAACTGCCACAAATATAGTAAGTTAATATACAAGCAGGAAAAAGAGCCATGAAACCTATTGCAATATTCGCAAAGATTACTTTAAAATCGCACAGTGTGCCTGGTTGGTGTGGCTCAGTGAATTGAGCGCAGGCTGGGAACCAAAAGGTCCCAGTTCGATTCCCAGTTGGGGCACATGCCTGGGTTGCAGGCCAGGTCCCCAGCGAGGGCCATGTGAGAGGCAACCATACATTGTTCTTTCTCCCTCCCTTCTCTCTCTAAAAAATAAATAAAATCTTAAAAAAAAAATTTAAAAAAATCGCACAGTGTGATGTACAGAAAAGAGATAGATCACGGAGACAGACCAACCTTTTGGGAGTTTGGATGGCCTAGTTATTAGAAGTGTAAACAGCCATAGTTAATCTACATAACAAATCTGCATCTGAATCTTGTCATCAGTAAACTGCAAATAAAAGACTTGCAGAGTTTAAATAGTTTGTATATGCACATATTTAATGCAAGTTCTGGCACACAGCAAGCATTTCATAAATGAATCTACTGTATCAGTATTGAAATAACACACCAGAACTTGAACAATACTAATACATGAATACAAAATGACATTTGACTGAAATGTTAGAATGCAGATAACAAAATAAGCTAAACATAACGAGAACAAGAATTATACTCTACACCTAAATAGTATCAATACTGAAACCTCTCAAATATTTTAATAAATGACTTAATCTTACAAAAATAATTTAGAAAACAAATTAGAATACGTATCTACTCCAAATAGTTCTGAGACTGACATAACCCTGACACCAAAATCTGATAGATATTACAAGAAAAAAATTAACAATAGTTTTAAAAATATTTAACAAAATAAAAGAAAAACATGTAGCAAACATATAAAAATTAAATACATAACGAACTAGTTGGTTTTATCCTAGGAGAACAATTGAGTTTAATTAAACCAAATTTAAACAATTTGGCAGCCTTTTTTAAAAATAGAAATTATTGAATTATTGAGCTAATCCTAAAGCTTATATTATCAGGCATGACTAGTATAGCTCAGTTGGTTGGGTATCATTCCACAAAGAAAAAGGTTGCCGGTTTGATTTCTGGTTAGGGCACTTACCTGGGTTGCAGGTTTGGTCCCAGGTCTGGGCCTGTAGGAGTTGTGCACAGGAAAGACAACCTATCCTCACGTTTCTCATGTTGATATTTCTCTCCCTCCTTTATCCCTCCCTTTCCCTCTGTCTAAAAATAAATAAAATCTTATATAACTTATATCATCAACCCTGGCTGGTGTGGTGGATTGAGTGCCAGCCTGCAAACCAACGGGTTGAGGGTTCAATTCCCAGTCAGGGCACATGCCTGGGTTGCAGCCCAGGTCCCCTGGTAGGGGACATGTAAGAGGCAATCACACATTGATGTTTCTCTCCCTCACTTTCTCCCTCCCTTCACCTCACTCTAAAAATAAATAAATAAAATCTTAAAAAAAACATATTATCAATTAACTGAAAGTACCTGAGAAAGAAATAACAAATTTAGATGTGGTACCTACCTGACTTCAACCTATAGTATAAAGATGTAGCAATCCAAAGAGTGTAGTATTGGTGTAGGAATAGTCAAATAAATAAATGAAATAGAATACATGGGCTAGGAAACTTAATTTTCAAAATTCATCAGATTGTACATTAATATTTCTGCATTGCATTATGTGGAATTCCCCCAAATCAACTGTAAATAGATTTTGAAATGAAATATTTTAAGATATTATTTCACTTACAGAGGTTCAATTGGTAAAGGAATGCTAATTTTAACACTAAAAACTGGGGGAAAAGTCAGTGAAATTATAGCCATGTTTATTTATGTTGTTGCATCAGGGTACCATAACAGCAAGAACTTTATGAATAAATATTACAAAGAGAGAAAATTTTGTCTAAGTTTAGCTGATGTATACCAGCTATTGTTTTCCTCTTCTGAGGGAATTTTTATGTTTGGGTTTAAAGAGAGTATTTTTTAGGCCCAGATGGAGAGATTTTTTGAGACAAAAACAACCAACTAATCAAATGAACAAAAATAAATGGAAAAAACTACCAAAAGTTTTAGTGGTTGTATGTGGCTAGACTAGAGCAACAAATTAGAAAATTAAGGCAACTCCAAGGCACAACATGTTTTCCCCATTAGAAATTTTTCTAGCTTTAACTCTGCTGATATGTGTGGGAGTTGAACTTGGACATATATATCTATTGGAAGAATGAACTATTCAGCAATTTTGTGGTACTTAAAACACAGCCCCCAATAAAAAAAAGTCCATCAGGGTATGGGTTGTTTTTAAGTAATAGCTGGTCTTACTTAAACTGTTTGATGTATTTGAACTGCTGAAGGTGTGGCTCTTAAGAAATGGTCTGGGAAACACCTAGATAGCAGAGCTGTGTCTTCCCCTCTCAGAAGAATAAGGAAGAATTAATATTCAAATATAATACGAATTTTCAAACACTTTTTTCAAATTTAGAAATTAAACTTCCTCATGCTCTCAACCAGAAATCCAAGAGATAATCCTTGAAAAGACTGTCTGATTTCTCTCAAATGTGGGATATAAAACTGAAAACAACAAATGAACAAACAAGAGAAAAAAACCTCATAGAGAGAACAGTGTGGTAATTACTGGAGAGAAGGGCAAGATGGGAGAGGAGGTAAAGGGCAAAGAGGGTCCATTATGTGGTGATGAAGAAGATTTGGCTTTGGATGGTGGGCACACAGTGCAATACACAGATGATGTGTCATAGAATTGCACACTTGAAACCTACATAATTTTTAAACCAATGTCACTCCAATAAATTTAAATTAAACAAAGACTGTCAAATGAGATGGAGATTGGAGGTGCCAGCCACAATCTTGTGAATGCCTTATAATGTTAAGGGGATTTGCATTTCACCAAATCTTCCTAAAAGAAGATTAGACAAATGACCTCTGTTGGAATATAACATTGAGAAATGGTCTGGGAAACGCCTGTGGGCTCTCTACTACATTTTACATACAGTGATAAAAATTACACTACATCGGAAGGAGTAAGAAAATATGACTGTTAATCAATCGTCAATAGAAGCAGACTCAATGATGATTCAGCTATTGCAGTTAGCAGAAATTGACTTTAGGAAGACCACGATTAAATTATTTACAAGAAAAATTGGACAGAAGAATGAATGGATATATAATTTTACAGAGAAAGTGAATCAAGTATTGTCATCATCAGAGTAATGGGAGTGGGGAGAGGCAGGAGAAGGGACGGGGGATACATGGCGATGAAAAGAGGCTTGACTTAGGATGGCGAACACAATATAATACACAGATGATATAGAATTGTAAACTTTAAACCTATATAATTTTATTAACCAATATACGCCCAATAAATTCAACAAAGAAACAAGCGGTTTTACTCTAAAACTGAAAAAATACATCCAAAATTAAGAACAAAATGGATTATTACATGATTAGTGATCAGAAGACAAAATAGAAAATATCCACATTTTAAAATGAATCATAAAGAAAAATAAAAACACAATACAGCTAAGACAAGGTGAGAGCATATGAAACAAGTGGAAAATATTCAGGTGTTCTTATGCAAATATTTAATAATTGAAAAAACTAAATGACAAAAGTCTAATGTAGATGTCAAGAGACCATTTAGGCAGTTACTGAAATATTGCACATAATACCTGATGGAGTCTTGGGTTATGTAGCAGCAATACAAGTGACTTGAAATGATCACTCAGATCCTTTCTTTCTTCATGCATTCAAAACATATTAAGTTAGTAACTACAATGTCAAAAGACAGCAGATAACTGAGGTACAATACTCAACAAGACAAGCACGGTCACTGCTATTGTGGAACAGATATTAAAGCCATAACTATGAAAATATTTAATGGTAACTAATAGAGTAATTCAAACTGTAGTGCTGATGGTCATATGTTTTTATTATCAGTAAACATGCATATAAACCTCCCCCAGCTCTACCAATACTGTCCATAGAGGATCAACTAATGGTAGTGATTTGCAGTATGCAAGCAGAATAGTCACGTGGATAAAGGTAGGGGAAGAAACATGTTCAGTTACTGAAACATTCCTTTGTGTAACCCAGTTTGTTCCCCATGTGGGAAATCTTTATTTAAACATCAGTATAATCAGGAAAAAAGTTCATCTTTATTTTTTGTGAAGAACCAATGAAATTGGGGGATAGGTGCCCCTGAAAAATGAGATTCTAAATTTCCAGACGATTCCCTCAAAACAGAAAACAAGGTCTACATAAACTGAATGTATTTACATTTTTTAGAATAAATATACTTGCATTTCTTGTTTGGAGCTATCATATTTATAGCAAACATTTATATACAATATTACAGATTTTCAAGTACTTTCACTTAACTTTTTAAAAATATGATTCTCACAGAAAGCCTGTGAGGTAGAAAGGAGTTTTTATCATTTTGTCTCTAAGGAAATTATGAGTCTGAGAGTTTCCACAGTAGGCTTATAGCCCTACATTGATAACGAAAGAGCAAGGACTTGAACCTGCCCTCCTCTCGTAACATCAATCTGTTCTACTTTTCATAATAGCTCACAGTTATATGAGTGTTTGCTGATAACATTCGAAAGAGCGATTTAGAGCAATTCATATCAGTATCCTATTGCTAGTCTGTCTGAATTCAACTAAAACCTATCTTTATTGCTACTTACATAGTATAATTTTACTGTGGTGCTTTTGCTCCTTATGCTTATATATTATTTTCTCCTAGGAATTGAAACACTTTTCAGACATTTTTCAATTAAATCTCACAGATTTCACCTTTGAGGTGATACAGAGTAACTGCTAATCTTTTTTCCCTTCTATATTATATCTTTAGTAAGAGCTATACAGGGCTTATAGCACACTGATAGGGTATAATTATGAGCCTTCTTGAATTTAAAGGAGAAAAAAGCTCATAGCACTAGGGCAGCCTCCATTAAATTTATATTTAATTTCCATTAAAATAACAATGGAACAGGAGAGGCTTGAAAATGATATAACAATACAAAATATGATTTAGGGCTTATACTGTGAGAGCTAGTATGTGGTGAGAAATTCACCATTATTGGTGTCTGATAGATGGCTCATTCATTTTACATCATATTTTCCTTTGAATTTTAGTGCATGTATAAAAACACAAAAAAACTTAAATGCAGTATCTTCAAATGTAGTGGGTACTATTGAGACTTCTGACACTTCAAAAATTATAACATGATTTTTCTAATAATTCAAATAAAAAGGTTATTTTTAAAGTTTTATATTTAACCATCTTATGTATTATTTTTAAAATATTGAATTGATATTTGTTTTGAGAATATTATTGCAAAAATCTAATGTGTGACAACAAACACTGTAGCTTAGCATTTGATATCTTGACTATCTATATCTATATATCTATTTCGTTAGAACACAGCAAAGGCAAATGGAATATTCAAAGTAGGCAAATGGAAGACGATTTAATAAAAGTTTTCAAAGTTTACAAAAGTGTGGATTGCATTTCAGGAGGAGGAATGGGAATGGAGCAAGCCAAGAATTATAAATTTAAGGTGGCAGTACCACTCTAGACCCAAAGGACAAGGACAAGTCACTGAAACTTGGCCATGGTAGTTGTTTGGAGAGGCCTGTGGTCTTCTGTACTGAGGTGCAACAAGCCAGTGACAAACTAACACAAGTGGAAACAGTGGAATAAATGTCCCATCTCCTTTTCTGCTCCCCTCTGTCCCCTGCTGAAGCCTTGCATCCAGCATAAGTCATAAAGGAAAGAAGCTCAATCATATATCCCATACAAGCTATTCCTGGGAAGCATACTAGCGTGATGTGGAAGGGAGGAGTTTAGATGTGGAAGAACAAGCAGGAAATACACAGCACAAAGGACTTGAATACATATTATATCGTCTACTGCTGGCATGTCTGAGCTATTACATATAAAACACATATATTATCTCACCACGACTTAATTTTCCCTTATTTCTCATTTATTCTGCTTATGGCTTCATAGTGATGTTTTAATATGTGGAGATAAGGAGGTTATATAATCTATTAAATGATTTAACAGGAAGTAAAGGGAGTGTTAGAAATTAATGGGATAAGTAATATGAGAACTACTATTGTGCAGAGTATAAATAAAGCTACTTTCTATAAATAATTTCTGGATCTCATGTTGAAAATTTTTCTCTGGCTTCCACAGCTTCAAATAATCTAGACTGCAACTGACAAGTCTTAGGTCTAGTCCTACAATCCCTCCTATCGCTCAGAATGTTCTTTGTGAGTTACCTGAACGGTGATTGTAGGTCTGATTTTTTTTTCAATTTAAGTATATTTGGTATACAATATTATATTAGTTTCCGGTGTACAACATAATGATTCAATATTTATATATCTTACAATATAATCACCCACTGATTTTAATAATCATCTGTCACTGAGCCAACTTCTTACAATGTTATTGACTACATTCTGTTGTGCTTTGCTCTGTTTTTCACATTGACTTCCTCTAGAATTTATAGTGAATATGTTGAGTCTCTCAGGTTATTGATCCTTACTTTTCTGAATATTTTTATAGCTGTATTATTTTCTAAACCCCGTGCTATGTAATTTCTATTTTTGCCAGCCATGGTATGTAGCCTATTAGATGACAACATTCAGTCATTTGTCATTTATTTATTTGTCATTTATTTTTAATTCTCACAAATATAACTGAGGTACTGTACATTGTATGTTTGCTATTTGTCTTCAACTCTTATCTATATATCTGCCTTTACATGTTCCCTCCTGTTTGGGGAGAGTCCAAAAGGTCTAAATTCAAGATTGAGTCCAAAGAACTGACACATAGCCTTATTTAAATTCCTAAGAGCTTTAATAAGAGAAACATACACAACGGCAAACCAGCTGTGTTCCACTGGTAACTGGTGGAGAATTATCCACATCCTTCCTAGGACCAGTTCTCTTTTTATAGGAGGTTGAGGGTAAAACCATATGGTGGGTAGTTATGGAGACCACCAGAAAGAACAATGCATGTTCAAGTTATCAGATAACATACGGCAGTTATAGACACTCCATATATTAATTAACCTCCCTTCTGGGGGCGTAACATTTATCTTTGGGTAGCATTCTGGTTTTCTGGGTAGTCAGCCCAGCCTGAGGCTACAGAGAGTTAAACAGTCACAGAAGGTTAAACAGAGTCCAACACTTCCAGATGCTTTTACTTCTGGAGCTCTGTTGCACCTCTGAGTGAGTTCCTCTACACTTTCTGTATTACCAGAGTCTAGAAACCTATAAAGCACATTTCTCATACTGTACTCTCTTGACAGCATATGGGAGGCACAGCAGGAAGATCTGAAGATGAGAGAAAGAATTGTGTATTTCCTTCCAGGTCCTGGTGAGAAGCATCCAGTAGTTGCAACAACAGCTTCTTGCCTAGGCAGTGGGGTGCCAATTAGATCAGCTGAAGGACCTCCCACAGCCCTAGCCAGCATCATAGCTCCCATGGACTTGGTTGTGACAGCAACAGCAGCAAGAGTGAAGACCTCCATCGCACCAGCAGAGTGCCCATAGATTGGCTTCTTCAGTAACGATAACAGTGAAAAGCTTTGGGCTATTTTGACTGAAAGGCTTATCAGCATAATGGAACTGCAGGCTTCTGGCTCCATGGAAACTTTTAAGGATGGTGATTCTGACAGCCACAGCACCCATGGATGCTCCAGACTCAAGTGCTGGGGATCACTGGCTCTGGGCAACATTCCTACAATTTTTCCTTTCCTGAAGGAAAGTAGTATTCCCTACAGGTTCTCATCCTGGGTTATCTCATTTTTTTCACTTACCACCTTTCCAACACTTTTATTATGTTATATATATATATATATATATATATATATATATATATATATATATATATATATGTGTGTGTGTGTGTGTGTATATATATATATATATATATATATATATATATACACACACACACTTATGCTGGCCTTTTCCAAATAATTTTAAATGTTTTTAATGTAATGTTCTATTTCATCCCCATTAGAAATTGCTTTTATCTCAAACTTTTTAGCATACATTCATAATGAAATTATTATATTATAATCCTAGTAGCTTAACTATGAAAATATCATTATATATTAATAGTATTGATAAATTATTTTCTCTTCTTTAATATAAATTCATGTTACAGGGGGGACCTGACCAGATCACTGGGTAAAGGGACAGGACCCCCAAGACGGATGGGAAGTGCAAGAGGCGGCAAAATTGAAGCCGCAGCCTGTGCTTGACAGCTTTCCATACTCCGGGGTCTTGGCAGACAAACCTGCATGAGACGCCCAACACTGCTGAAGGCTAGGACCCACCCCTGCCCCTTCCGGATCATGGCAGCAGGAGGACAGGCAGCGGTGCTGCCCCGGCAGATAACTGGAGCGGTGGCAGCCTGGATTAGCTGGAAATTTGTGCACTTCTGGCCCACAGGATTTGGGGTCCGAACTTTTAAACAAAGGGAGTGCGAAGACTTGGGCTTCTTCCTTAACTTCACTTGCCTGGTTGCCAGCTGGCTCGTAAAGGCCAAGTCCCACACACAGTAGGGATGCCTTGTGGCATGCCTCTGGCCGCAGGACCGTCCAGGACTGCGTCCCTTCTCTAGCTGTGAGAGCAGCGCGGGTTGGGCGTAGTTGTGGGGGTGGCGGACAGAGCCCCTCCAGACTGGCTGCTGCGATCTGGCAGTGGGCCCCCAAATCCCGGGAGAAAGAAGCTTCCGTGAGGCAATGGCGATGCTGGCCCCAGAAGTGCACACTCCAGGGAGAGAGAACCTGGAGACAGAGAGCCCTTATGGTTTGTGTAACAGCCTTGGGCCCCAGAAGGACAGATGAGAATGGAGTGCAGTGTTTGGACACTGTGGTTCTGGGGTTGTCTAGCTTCTTGTCGTGTTTCCTGGGAGAGATTGGTCTGGAGCCGCGGGGTTCCTCCTTCCCCAAACTGTGCAACATTTTAATAAAGATCTTTTTTTTTTTTTTTTTCCCAACAACCTTTGTGTTCTGACTGCATATGGCAGCATGCAGCCATATCCCACTTTGTTCAGTAACATTCACACACGCAAATTTGCACAACTTCTTTCACTTTTACCAACTGTAATTGTGGCATTTCTCCAATATGGGGTTTTCAGAAACGACATTTGAAATATCCATATACCTTTGCCTGGGTGAAAACTTACTACATTCTCAAATGTACTTGAGAGTATCGTGGGTAAAACATATTTGGACATATATTGTCTCTGGAAAAATATAGGGTGCTCTCTCATATTTTTTCCTACAAGCATTGGTAATTTTCTCACTCTTGCAGCTGCCACACAGAGCACACAGATATTGGGGTATTTAAGTGTGGTTTTATACCATTTTATTCATAGAAAAACACTATGTCTATTTTTGAACTCATGTGGGTTTAAAACAGCAGGCTGACTAAATCTGCTTTTGTAATATGGATGCCATCATAAAAATTTTATTACATTTGGAAAACAAAACTGACAAAGAATTTGCAAACACTAACTTATGTCTAAGCTCTTCAACATAATTGTCTTATTTTTTTCATTTTGTTTCTATGGATTTCATTCAATTCCATAATTCCTCACAAAATCGATCTTAAATTCCATCTTGTCTCACTACTCTATTATAATTTCAAGTCCTTTCATGAGTAAAATAATAAATTGGTACTCCTAGTAATGTCTGGTATTCTACATCTTAGTCATTTTTCTCCCATATTACATAACTACAAATGATACAATATTGCCATAGTAATAACTGTTAACTTACTTACAGCTGAATGAACAGTCATCAACATATAGGAAACATTCTGTGATATAATTTATGCAAATAGAAAATGTAAGACAACATTTTATTGCTCCTCTTGTGCATCCAAGATGTCACTTCTTCTATTTTATATTGGTACATACAAATGCAAATTTCTTGTTTTGTGTATTCATTTTTATAGGGAATTAATGTAGTATAGTCTTCATTTGACAGCATAGTTTATCTGAGATAACACACAAAGATTTTATACAGATAATGCAATACTGTATTTTCCCCATAGAATGTATTTCTCAACATTTGAGAAATTTATATTAACACTTTATTTTAAATTAAGAATTCACCATGTTCTAATCTGTTAAAAGTTAGGCAAAGATGATTTCACTTGATGAAGCATATTCTCAAATCACTTGGTCATATAGCTACATAGTGTAGACAATGGATTTGCTTTATCTGATGCAAGGTTAAATGCCTCTGAATTACCCATAAGTCAGTAGTGTTGCCAACCTGCTTTTACAAGGAGTTAAGTAAAAAGCAAACTGGTCCATTAAAAATAAACTTTCAGAAAATATTTTATCTTGGTAGTAAAAGAAAGAATATAAAGAGAAAAACATGATTATATCAAACATATAGAGTCAAAATGTCCAAATAACATTGATTATAGATTTGTCAAAGTATTGAAAATATATTAGAATAATCTGTGAAATATGTATGTCAATAACATAAAGGGTTTAATATAAAGTTAAGGAACAGTTTCTGCTCACAATTCATTAGTAAATTTTCACTATTTTTCATTAGTATCGATCATTTTTATTCCTATGTCCTTCTTTTAGTTACAATAGGTGGATTTCCTAGTATAATACCCTCATATAGAATTCAATTTTTGTGATATTTTTCAGTCTTAAAACTCTAGTAGTTGCTTTGACAGTACAAACTTAAGGTATCTGAAAGATTTTTATTTTAACCTCTCACTTTTTTCTGATGTTGAGATTTTGTTTTTCATCATTTTCTAAGATCTGACGATATAAGTATTTATTTTCTGCCTTCAAAAAAAAGGCATATACATCTTCTCAACCTTAAAATATTTTGACATTGCATAGATTTTGGAGGAAATATTTTAGGTTATTGAAACACAGTATTCAGATTACGTTTAAATATAAATTCTCCTAATATTACACTATTATTGGCAAGGTATTATTCTCTCCAGACCTAATATTCTCATCTTTGTAATGGGAATAATAATAGATCTGCCTTTGGATTTGTCATTAACATTAGATGAGATAATGCATATAAAATATTTATCAGAATATATTTAGCAGATGTTAACTGTAGGCAGTCATAATCTGATATTACTCTCTGATTTATATAACAGTTTATATTTTCTGGTACATACTCCCAATTTTAGAAATTATAAGCTTCTTGATGATAATTGTTTACCCTTTATTCAACTTTTAATTCTCATAATGCCTAAAATATGCTATGGACATTATTTTGATATGTTCTTTACATGTGTAATATGCCATAATGACACACTACAAAAAATGTGAGATTTTAGTTGTATATATGAACATAATCCAATCAGCACTTTAATATCTCAGTAGAAAAAAGCTATTTGATACAATTGGTTATGGGTCATTTTAATAAGTGTAATACTTTGTCCCTTCAGGCTTATCTTGAGTACTCCTTTTTAATGATTTGGATGTAATTTAACAGAGCTTGAGACATTAAAGTTAGAAATAGCACTGTGGAATCAAAGAGCTTTCACTTATTTGGTAATGTACATTATGTGCCTAATTATCATTTCTAGAAATATAGTGATTTTACATATTTATCTCAGTAGAGAATACTTTTTGGTAAGCTGTCTTCAGTAAAGCTTGTAAGTGTGCAAACTTCTAAAGTGTTCATTTTGCAAAGGCTCCATTTTTTTCACTGAGTTCAATATTTCTGACACTCTAGATTTTGAAGTTATTAATTTTATTTCTCCCCAATTTAAGGGCTTATAACTTATATTCACATACCTAATTTCTTTTGGAGCTGACTCCATTATAATGTTGAGGGTGTGTGTGTGTGTGTCGCAGATTTCGTCCCGCAAAATCCGTGGGGGGGACCGCAGCGATCGTGTGAATCAAACTCACCCAGAGACACGCTTGGAGAATAGAGTCCGGCAGTCACGGGTCTTTCCCTCCATCTTGGAAAAGGCCCCGGGCGTAGCTCAGCCGGGCTTTTTATTAGAAGCTTTAGGACACAATTACATTGGATTGATTATTCATGGGCTTATGCAGAAAAGGGGTTTTCAGTTGGGTCATGAGGATATATGGGAAGGGAATAGATAAGGGGTAGGTTTACTCAGTAAGGTAAACATTTAGGGTACAGAGCATTAGGTTGTAAATTCAGGTCCGGTGGCAGACAGGACCGGGGTAGTACATTAAACAGGAGACAAGTAAATTGAGGGTAAGTTAACTAGGGCTGTTAACTTTTAGGACCATAAAACATTGAGGCAGTGATTCATTAACTTAAGCTTCTTGGCTCTGGGAGGGAGAGACTCAGCAAGTCAGAGAATTTCTTGAGATACATTTTTTCTAAATTCCCATTAGAGAATTCTTTTTCTACAGACATG